>JAOOQA010000021.1:935786-1018014 GCA_025617555.3 Puccinia polysora | reverse complement strand
ATTGTGCCGTAGTCAGCCTCTGCTGGCTGTCAAACCCTATCCATCTCTGTCAGAAAGCTATCCTGATGTGGAAAGTCTGACGTTCAGAATGACAAGTCCACTACCATCAATTCTCACTAGTACTCCCACGCACTATCTGAAAAGGGACCGGCATCATACCCCGACACAAAACACTTAAATCTGACGCTGTACACAGGCCAACAAATCTCTCGTCATCCTCATCGGCTTCCTCCGTCATTGCCTTGCTCAAACTCAAGATCAGCTCCTTTGATCCATCTCCAACGGCCACCAAGTGATATTGTTGTTTGCAATTGTTGGAAACCATTCCCATTTTCTTTTTGAAGCCCGCTTGCGACCATCTCTGAAACACGCATGACCAACCATCCACCAATCCACCAACAATACTCAAACAACCTGATCTACCTTGACCCTCCTCCACCGTGGCCCTCCAAACCACCATCCACTGCCACCGTTGTCCTCGACGCGGGCAGGTCTCCCCTTATTCATGCCTTGTTCTTTTTTTTTTTATCACTCTCTTCCCCATTTCAGGAGGTTCCTGTCGCCAATCTTCTTCATCAACCAAAAAAAAAAAAAAAAAAAAAAAAATTCCGCACTATGTGTAGTATCTCTTGTGAATAGTCTACAGACCACTTGTCTATGAAAGGAGGGGCTCTCCCATGCCTTTTCCAAAGAATCCAAGGGAAGTATGTGCATGAGTCCCCCCCTTTATCATTGAAATTGATTCCTCATCCTCATCCTGGGTATATCTATGATTGCCCCCCTCCTGATCCATCAATCCTGAGTCTTTGCCTCTTGGTGGCCTGATCCTTATCACCAACCAATAGCCTTGCTGGTTGAAGAGAATTTGGTCATTTAGAATTCTTGAGTGTGTTATACCACTCCTTGATCCCTTCCTCTGACCATACTGGTCTTGATCCCCCCTGATCATCTTTCTGGAGCCAATCACAATGGATTGAAGAGGTCTTATTAGGCTTAAGCCTGGAGTGTTATACGTCCCTTATTTTTTTGGAGTTGAATTCTGCCAGCCTACTCTTGATTTCCTTGAGAAGTGTTGAGGTTATTCATGCTTCAAATCAGTTTACTGTTTGCTTTTAGAGCTTCTTAAACATAGTGCTTTGTCTTGTGCAGCCACCCTCAATTGTCTGGTACCCTTCAAGTGCTTGATTGCGGAGAGTTGGGCAGATTCATTGAGAACCTGGAGGTTGGTTGGGTTTGAGTTGATCATCCCCAATCTTCTGCTGACAACCAGAGTTATTAGCTTGTGGGCTTTGCTTAAATATAACAGCCTTTGTTATTTGAACTTTAAGACAAACTTTATCTTTGTTTGTCCAAGTTTTTCCCACATAATTTTGGCTCAGTTATTTCTGTTCCGTCGCTACCAAACTACTATCTTTTTTATCCTTTACTACTTGATTCCTCATTTACCAGGTCCTTGACCTTGATCTTGGTTACATTTAAATATTCTTGTAACACTCAGGAGGGAAGCCTAAACAGCACCTTTCCCCTCCACAGAACAGCCACGGCCTAGCAATCTTTGGAGTCTTACACTTCCCCCCCTCTTTCTCTCGAATCTCTGGAGGGGGCAGTCAAATCCCCCTATCAGGGGCCCTGGAGGTTGATGCCCCCAGGGCGTTGTCATGGTAGGTGGGCTGGGGGGTGGCAGATCCCCTCCAGCCCGTTGCTCCTCCCCCTTGGTAAAGGGGGGGGGGGGGGGGGAGAGCGCCCCTTTGATGGTGGGGGGGGGGGGGTTGGTCAATTCCCCCCTACCGCCGGTTGCCTCGATGCAACGGGCCTAGCCACAACACTTGGTGGGGGGGTGATCAGGTCCCCACCACCATGAATGGTTGCCCCTTGCAACCAGTTGCTGCCTGGTTCAATCCAGCAAGCCCTCCCCCTCCTCCTTGCAATGGTGAGCAAGGGGAGGGGGAGGAGCTGGGGCCATTGGCCCCAGCCCCGCGGCCGCCACCCAGTGCGGCAGCCGTGACCGGGGTAGGGGGACTCCATTTTGAGTCCCCCTGCCCTCTATGACAGCCTTGCGCAGGCCATTGGGCCCCATAAATAGGATGTAAGAAAAAACAGCGGCCCAAAGGGGGCCGCAACACGGGCGGCAGCCCCAAATGGGCTGCAACACAGGCAGGGGCCCCAATGGACCCCCCTAAGCCCAAAAAGTGAGTTTAACATACTTTGGCGGGCCAGCCGATCTGGCCAAGTATGTCCAAAATAAACCTTGGGCCCAATTATGCCCATACAAGCCCATCTGGCTGTATTTGCCCATATACCCTGACGGGCTTGTTAGGGCCCATGTACCCATAGGCCTTTTTCACCCTTTTTGAGGCCAGTTTCTCCAAATATGTGACATCCAAACAGGCACATATGGTCTGTGTGTGTGTCCAATGGGCCTCAGATGCCCACATGTGCATCCCATTTTGATTACAATCATAAATAGCACACGCGTGAGTGCATACCTATTTTAACACACCCCCTTAATCCAAAAGGGCTGAAATTTGCATATTAGTCACAAAGCCTTGATTCTTGTTCCTATCTAAAGCCTTAGTCAAGATATCTGCAATCATTGCTCAAGTAGGCATGTACCTCAACACAATGTCCTGGCAGTTAGCCGCATCACAAATATAGTTATAGTGAACATCAATATGTTTTGTTCTTGAATGGAACACTTGGTTTTGAGCCAACGCAATGGCACTCTGGTTATCAGAATACAAAAAGGCAAACCCTTTTGGCTTATGCGTATCCTCTAAGACTTTCCTCAACCATTTTGCCTCCTGTGAAGCTGCTAAGTAAGCTCTATACTCAGCCTCTGTTGACGAAAGACTTATTGCTGATACCTTCTTGGACATCCATGACACCAGATTCTTACCTAAGAAGAATATGAAATCACTTGTTGATACCCTAGTGTTATCATCTGCCAAACTTGAATTAGAATAACCAACCAAATCAAAGTTTTCTGACTTTGTAAAATACAGTCCCAGACTGTGCGTTCCTTTCAGATACCTCATAATTCTCTTAAAGGCTGACCAATGCCTCATGCTTGGCTTCTCTAAGTTTTGAAACAAGACACCAATTGCAAAGGAAATATTGGGCCTTTTACACTGCCCCAGATAATTAAGCAATCCACTAGCTGGCCTGTAGTCATTCCCAGATTGAACAAACTACAGATACTCCTCATCTGTAGACTTCTCTAAATGAATTTTTGACTTCATGGGAGTACCAAACTCCTTTGAATCTTCTAAGCTATATTGCTTAAGAAGAACTCCTACGTAGTGGCTCTGGTCTAACTTAATACCATTCTTGCTCTTACTGACTTTCATTCCTAGCACTGGTTTCACCAGACCAAGATCTTTCATCTTGAATTCCTTTTTGAGTGTATCCATGACTCTCTCTTTACCATTTCCAATGATGATAATTTCATCAACCCATACAAACAAGATTGCATCCTTTCTCATAAAGAGACAAGGGTTGGCCTCAGACGTCTTGAAAACAACCTGTATCAGTTTCTCCCTCTTGGTATTATACCATGACCTAGCTGCTTGCTTCAATCAATACAGGGATCTAAACAGCTTGAGGACATATTCCCCTTTATCTGCTGAAAGAAAACTTTTAACACAGATTTTATTCATGTTTTCTGGTTTATTCTCTACTAACCATTCACAAAAACTATCAGGAATTGACACATAAAAAGTCACCTCCTCTCCAAGTTCTGCATTCAAGTATGCTGTTACAAAATCAGCTTGTCTGATTTCTTCACCCAACTCCGCTGCCAGAGAAATGAGGTCCCTGAAGGTGGAAAGCCTTCAAGTTGGTGAGAAAGTTTCTTGGTAATCAATAACCTCTCTCTGCTTGAAGCCCTGTGCAAGGCATCTAGCTTTGAACCTCTTTAAAACTCCATTTGTGTCAAAATTCTTGTTTAAAACCAATCTAGACCCCACAATGGTCTTTTCTTTTGGAACAGAACACCACTTAACCACTTCAAAGACACTATTATTCTCCAGAGAATCAAATTCCTCAATAATAGCACTCTTCCAGTTGGCTCTCTCATCAGAATTCATAGCTTGGCCAAAGCTATTTGGGTTAACCCTGTTACCCATTTCTGAACTAAACTCCAGGACTTCATTGAGCATACAGTGTTCCTGAAATGTATCTTCCTCATATCCTGCGCAGCATAATGGGACTTCCATTCCCCATACCTATCAACTGGCACTCTAACCCTTCCACTCCTTCTAACTGGAGGTGGAGGCTCACCAGGTTCCAAATTAACAAATTCCCCTGAAGCGGGCCCTAAACCCTCTGGTGGAATTTCATAAAACTCTCCATCTTCTGGAACCACATTTTCCTTAGCCTCTGCTGGTGAAATAGGTGCTAATTATGTTTCTTGCTGTGACTTATTCACAACAACATCTTTACTCCTTTTGAGCGGAAAGGTACTTTCATCAAATTTTAAATCCCTACTACAGATAACCTTTGTTGTCCCTGGGAAATAGATCCTATACAATTTAATTATAAACTCATAGCCTACAAGTGCCCCTGTTCTGGCTCTAGGGTCTAATTTTCCAACCATCTCATTATGGTGGACAATATAATACACCAAGCAACCAATTGTTCTTAGGTGTTATGTTTTTGGGTAAAACTTCCAAAACTGATAATGAGGACTCTTCCCATTAACACTTACCATTTTGTTCAACAGAAGGAATGTACACATCAACTCAGCCCATAAGAACTTTGTTAGACCAGATTGAGACATAATAGTTTGGACTTTGTCCAGGAAAGTCCTATTCATTCTCTCAAATATTCCATTATTCTGTGGATTACTTGCAGTAGTGAATATATAAATGATACCGTAGTCTTTCAATAACCTCTCAAACTCTTTACTCACAAAGTCACCACCTCCATTGGTAATAAACCTCTTGATCTCCTTCATTAGACCATTCTGTTTCCAGACTTTGAAGATTACAGAAACCTCCTCTGTGGTCTGATCCTTAGATCAAATTTGTTTAGCCCAAATATAATTAGCTGCAGTATCAAGTAAATTGATGAAGTATCTTGTCCCACCAAGGGACTACGGTGTGAATGGCCCTGCCAAATCAATGGAAAATTCCTCTCTAGGAACATCAGTGCAATATCTACTCTTAGAAAACACTTTTCTAGTCTTAGCCCCCAAGGTACAACTCTCACAGTTGCTTTCCTTTACCTTATGGCCACTTCTATTGTGAGAAACATTGCTCAGATCTGAGAATTTGACCAAGCTTGCACACAAAAGCTTATTCCAAACTTGTCCACTAAGAAAACACTTCTCCCATCCATATCAATAACAAACATATCTTCTTAAGATAACAAATCTGGAAACCTTTTTTCCACAACACTCCAAGTGACACAAGGTTATAATGCAACTCTGGTACATAGAACGCTTTATCAAAAGAAATTTTGAAACCCAAGTGATTTGCAAGAATGAATTTTCCAATTACCTTAATTTGAATTGTTCTGCCTTTCTGACCAATATTTAAAACTCCATCATAATCACTAAGATTTGAAAATAAATTTGGTTCAAAGAGCATGTAATCTGTACAACCAGAATCAATCAAAAAAAGAACATCCTCCTTCAATCCTCCTAATAGGAAAGAAGCTTTATCAGTCACTGATAATTTCTCATCTTTGACGTTAAGATTACTGACTTCATAATCAATCAATTCCATTTCTTGATCCTCATCAATTTTGGCCTTCTTGTTGGGACCTTCTTCCCCAAAAACCATTTCTGTTGGACCATCAAACACCACCACTGCAACGTTTTCAGTAGTGAGATTGACCTCCTTGTCATTCTCTTTGGAATTCTTCCTCTTCTTGGCCTCCTTGCAATCCTTAGAATAATGCCCCTTATTCCAACAATTATAGCATAACACCTTGGAAAAATCCTTTTTTGTATTCTTGCAAGATTTTCCAGTCTTTCCAACAAGGGCTTTTCCAGAACCCCCTTCATCTTGAACTGAAGATCATCCTTTTCAATCCTCTTCAGCACACCCTCCTCCCCAGGAAGAGGATCCAATTGAGAAATAATTCTGAATAAAGAATCAAACTACATTGGTAGCATCTGAAGGATTAAGAGTGAAAAACACTCAGGATCTATGTTAAGTCCTGATGAATTAAACTTGGCTATGCTAGACCTAGCCTATGCAACAAACTGCTTAAAATTTGAATATTGTAACTTGAATAGTTTATTGAAGGCTATACCTTTCTGGTGAACAAAACCACCAGCATCTTTGGAATTAAGCAACTTCCAAAGGATGCTGCCCCTCCTTCTCTCGTCTTCCCTAAGAGTATCAGAAACCCATGTCACATGATTTCCATCAAGATGCCTAAGGATGAGATGATAAGACCTTTTCTCCACTTCTGAACTGATCAAAGTGTAATCTGCATCCATTATCTCCCCACAACAGATGTTGTCCAGCTAACTATGCATAAGGAAAGCCCAAGCATTATAATTCTGACTGTTCAGAACTATCTTGGTGGAGCTAACATCAGGGATAAAGGACATCTTCTTGGAAAACTTGAGGTCTTTGAGGTTCTCAAGAGTGAGGTACAAGGGTCTAGATGGCTTGGAAGAAATGATGATGTTGGTACTGATAATGTTTTATAATTATGGCCAGCAATTAGCTTAGGCAAATGAGCAGTATTTAAAGCAAAAGAAATACTGGACACCTTGTGTCAATAATGTCTAATGGGCTCTCAAAATGGGGCAATACATTGGATGATATTGGTGATCAATTTGATTGGATGATGAATGGATGATGAAAAACAGCAGGGAGAAGAGCTCCTTAAGTAAAAAAGATTGGCCTCTTGTGAGCCCATGATACAACAAGCCAGAAGGAAAATTTCCGCTCCAAGGGAGCTCTAAAGGCTCTACAGGCCTTTTTACTTGGTTTGGGCTACATCAGCCCGCATGGCATCAGTCCCTGTTCCCTTACAACCAGCCTATTCCTGTCATTTCTGGTGTTTCCACCTTAATGGGGCTGAACCAGCCCCTTAGCTTTTCAAATCCCTGGCCAGTTGTCTATTACAACCAGCCTGTTACCTCACATGCTGGATGGTTGCCTCATGCAACCAGCCCCTGGCCATAAAAATGTCCAGGAGGGACCCAGGAAACACCTGGGTCCGGTCTCAGACAGACATGGGGGGGTGTAACTGGCGGACATGCTGCCCCCCCTCTTTCTGTCAAATCCGTGGAGTGGGTGTTCAAATCCCCCTACCAGGGGCCCTAGAGGTCAATGCCCCCAGGGCGTTGTCATGGTAGGTGGGCTGGGGGGTGGTCAGATCCCCTCCAGCCTGTTGCTTCTCCCCCTTGGTAAAGGGGGGTGGAGGAGAGCCCCCCTTTGATGGTTGGGGGGTGGTCAATTCCCCCCCACCACCAATTGCCTTGATGCAACCGGCCTAGCCACCACACTTGGTGGGGGGGTGATCAGGTACCCTCCACTATGACCAGTTGCCCCTTGCAACCAGTCACTGGCTGGTTCAATCCAGCCATCCCTCCCCCTCCTCCTTGCAATGGCTAGCAAGGGGAGGGGGAGGAGCCAGGGCCATTGGCACCAGCCCTGCGGCCGCCACCCAGCGCGGCAGCCGCGACTGGGACAGGGGGACTCCATTTTGAGTCCCTCTGCCCCCTACGATGGCCCCGCGCGGGCTGTTGGGCCCCATGAACGGGTTGTTAGCAAAAAAAGTGGCCCCAGGTGGGCTGCAACACAGGCGGCAGCCCCAAATGGGCTGGGCCACCAGCGGAGGCCCCAATGGGCCGCCCCCAAGGCCAATAAGTAAGTTTTACATACTTTGGCGGGCCAGCCCGTCTGGCCAAGTATGTCCAAAATAAACCTTGGGCCCAATTATGCCCATATGAGCCCATCCACCTGTTTTTGACCATATACCCCACCGGGACCATTAGGGCCTGTGTACCAATAGGCCTTTTTCACAAGTTTTGAGGCCAGTTTCCCCAAATTGGTGACATCCACACAGGCATGTGTGGTCCCTGTGTGTGCCCAATGGGCCACAGAGGCCCAAATGTGAATCCCATTTGGATTGCACTCATACTTAGCACACGCGTAAGTGCATACATATTTTAACATATCTCCTCCTTGCCTCCAGGCATAAGTGCTGTGTGACAGCCAGTCCACCCATTCCCCTTTATTAAACCCCTTTTGAACAATCAATTAGGACCTCATTGTCCTAAGGTCTTTACGGTGTTCAAAAGAGCCCCTTGCAGAGAGGTTTTTCCAATAAATATCCCAATTTTTCATAGACTGTGGCACCTCTTTAAAAATATATTTAAACCATTTTAACTAAACAAAAACTCCAAAATTTGAGCTTGCCCATTATTTCTGAGAATTTTGTATATTTTCATGGAATTATTATTGTTCCAACACCAATATCACATTCTGTAGCTAATGGATTGCAAAGTTCCTGGTATCTGTAAGCTGACAGTACCTGACAATTTTTCTCAACCAGTGCCTTGTCTGGTTTTAAAAGAAAGATTTGAACAGTTTTATGCTTCTGAATGCCTTGCCTTTGTGTTTCAAGAGGGTTACCCAAATGTAACTTGTGGCTTTGTCTCCCAGACGGCCCTATCTCCCTCCTTACAATAAGCATCTTGTCTAACCTCTGGCACAACCTTCTTGGAAAAGCCAGCATGAAGGGAATTGGAAAGGCGCTTGGGAAGAATCTTGAAAGATTCAATTTGTGCTCAAAATGCATGAAAGGAAAAATAACTTGGCTGAAATTCCTTACTCATTCCAACAAAGCATCTGTACCATTAGAGGTTATCCACACTACAAATTGGGGGACAATTACCCCTTCTACAAATAATGGAGTCAGATACTTCCTCAATCTGGTAGACCAAGCCACCATTTAAATTCTGGTAACCCTCTCGAAGCACAAGGGTGAGGAATTCAGTGGCATAAAACTGTTCAAATCCTTCTTCAAAAACCAGACTGGGAACCAGTTGAGAAGAATTTTCAGCAACGGAGGAGGGGAGTTCATCAGCAACAAAATGAAGTTTCAAATCAATGAGCAGGGAATCCAGCACAACGTCTCACCTTCATACACCCCTTAACACAACCAAATTGCTGAAAGGGCCAACTGTACCATCATTAACATGACAAGATGTATGCTTCTAAGGTCAAATTTGTCCAGAAAATAGTGGGGAAAAGCAGCAAGATCAGACATGGCCACTACTAACAGCCTCACCTCTTTAGCTAAGTCAAATAAGTACTCTTTGGAGCTTATGTTCAACAAGGGGCCTAAGCTGTCCATCTTCAAGCCTTTTGGCTGCCCAGCTTGGGCATCAATTCCCCCCTGGCATTGGCATGGGAAATTTTATGCAGTTTCATGGGAGGTCATTTACCTTGGCTATTATAACAAATTCAGTTGCTATTCCCTACTAAGAATGAACCATTGACAAGTCTTTGAATCTTTGAATTTTTCATTTGACAAATATTTATTAAATTAATAATCAGCCATCAACCCCAGCATCCATCATTTTGATGGTAACTTAACTGTTATTGATTCCAAACCTATTCTGCCTTTTTTTGAAGACACCATCAAAAACAACCAACTTTCTTCTGAAATCAGAAGAAAAATTAAGAAATAAATTTTCCATAGTTTTACATGGAGTATTCTAAACAAAATTAATGAAATTTTCAAACATTTTATGAAGTTCTTCATGAAGTGTTATCTAGGTAGGGGTGCATGATGAATGAGATTAATTTTTGTGTGGCAAACCAGATGGAATTTAGAGTACAAATAAACAAGTTTTTTGCTTCCTCCACTTCTCTCAAACCTCCTCATCCCTTCAAATTACAAAATCTAACCCATTTATATCACAAAAAATAAATTTATCCACCAAACAATTGCAAGAAGCAGCTTAATATCACCTGAATATGAGTGATTATCAACTTATTTTATGAATGGGCTAAGATTTAGAATTCCTCAAAAACTTTTGATGATAAAAGAAGTGAAATTAAACAGATCTCTGATAATAATAAATTCCTTTGAAATTTAGAACATAAATGGAATTGTGCAATTTTTCAAGCAGTTTCCATGGGAATGAATGAAACCCAAATCCCTGACTTTAATAAAATGTGGACCAAGAATTCCAAAGTGCTTGGAAAAGGTCAGTGCTATAATCATGTGTGATAATATTTCCAAGTCAGATAATGAGTTTTAATCTTGGCAGGTCCACCAATCAAGGATAAAGGCTGTTTGAAATACATGATTCATTTTTACAAGGAAGAATCATGCAATGCCAAAGCTTAGGTGCTGACTTGCTCAACCATGGTATTTCTTGAAATATTGGTCTTGTAATTAATCACAGAGTAACATAGGAGGAATCAAATTTGTATGCAGAATGATATGCTCTTGTATTTAGGATATCAATAATAAAACTTGAAAGGTGTATGGGGATGATATTGATGTGCTTTTATTTCTGTGTGATCAAATATGATCAAAAGGAAATCAATAGTTTAAATTGAGAATATTTGAGGCATATCATGTGGAATTTTTTTTAGATTTTCTTACAAGAGAGTGTGACGTTTTCTCTCTCTATGATTGGATTTTTTTTATCAAAAAAGTATTGGGTATATGAGGGGGGAACTAAATGATCTGCATCCAATTTTGAATGAGACAAACAATCAAGACACATGTTGAAATTTTGAGGATTTGTCATATTTTATGATTAATTGAATTATGAGTCATATTGCTGACATTTTCAAGCAGAGAAGCAAGGAGGATATCTTAACTGGTGACTTTGATATTGGTAAATAAATACAAGTTCATGAGAACTCCAAAGGTTGTCTCAGGAATTCAGGGGTCACACATAATCCCCAGATTTTTCACCAATACTCTTGATCTCAGGCCTCCACTCTGTATGGGAATTTAAATTGATGCCTGTTGATGCTGCGTTTGTGGAACCTGACATCAAACTTGGGCAGCATGATGCCCCTGTAGTGCAAAATAAGCAAGGAAATTTATGGCACTTAAAATTTGATAAGATTTATTGTAGTTGGAAACTTGTGGTGTTCACTCTCTACAGGGGAATAAAACTGCCTGTGATGCCCGGTTTTTTGAAAACGGGAATAACATTGAAGCAGTGTTGTGACCCCATAGAGCACATCAAAACTAGTACATATACAAGCCACATAATGGTGTTTCTTTTTCCTTCTTCAGCCCATGCTTTCACTATATGTGGCTAGTTAAATTTATGTTGATGCCAGTTTTCTGGAAACCACACATCAAACTTGGGCAGTTTTATGCCCCCTATATTAAATAAAATAGTAAGGAATTGGCACAGAACTTCACATTTGATCAGATTTCTTTAAATTCGCATCATGGGGTGTTTCATGCTCTACAGGGCATAATATTTCCTGTGATGTCCAGTTTCTGGCATCCAGGAATCAGTATTTAATTTATTTTTCTGGAGGAAACAAATCCAGGTCAACACAAGCACCTATTAGGGAGTATAAAAATGAGCTAATACTCCATTAGAAAAAAAACTTCTTTCACAAAATCTGCCATTTTCAACGGCAGATTTCCAAAATAAACTTAAACCTTAACTGGTGTATTGAAAAATGGTGGATTTCATGGAAATGGCCAATTTCAAACATCAAATTGGCAATTTATGCACCATCATCCATCCACCATCCATCCCATGCAAAAAACCCATCCACACCTCCACCTCAGCAAATCCATAAAACTCCCATCTCCATTGCATCACACACCTCATCACTTCAAATCACAAACACTACCCCTCCCCAAACTGTTCCCCTCTCAAAATTTCAAAACTTACCTCCAGGAAAATAGTTGAAAATGGAATCAAGCTTACTGAACTTTTATTACTATTTGAGTACAATTACAACTGTGATTTTGAATGTGACTGGTTATCCTTGAGTTCTTTTTTGGAACACCGCTACCAAATCCCCCAAACACATAAATTTCACCATCCTATAGAAAAACAGCATAAGGTCAATCTTCTCCCTGACTTAAGGTTCCATAAACTCTTGCAAGATTCTTTTGCATCATTCATGAAAATTTTGGAGATGATTGAGAACCATCCTGGATTCCAGACTGAATGTTTAAATCCCCCAAGCAATCCTGCTTTCCAACATGCTTTTGCTCTTTGTTTGTTTGGATCCAATGGTAATGTTTCTGCTGTTCATTTATCAGAAAATCTTTTCTCTATTGGATATGGGACAGTCAACTTGTACAACCAGCATGTTTTCAATTCTGTCCAGTGATTTTGTGGCTCACTTCTATGCTTGCCAAAAAAGGAAGATCACATTGAGATTTAAAGGTGATTGGAACTGAAGTTTTTCAAAGTTGTATTGGATTTGTCTATGGAACCACCATAACTTTGAGTAAAAAACTCAAGCTTGATGAAAAAACTACTTTGATAGGAAGGAAAGGAAATCCAATCTCTTAATAGCAAATATTTTCTACAAAAAACTGACAACCATGCTTCCTATGTTCAAATAGATACTCCATTTCTCTTAAGATGGTTTGCAACAAAAACAAAGATTTCATTGCCCTTCATGCTGGCCTTCCAGGTTCCTGTCATTATTCTTATTTCTTCAGCCAAATTCAGAATTCTCAGCAACATGAGAGCTACTTTGATGAAGACCAACACATTATGGCCAACTCCCCTTATGTCAGTGGTAAATATGTGGTTACAGTATACCACAATGTTCCATCCAATGATCAACCCAAAACTGATTTCAAATATTATCTTGCCCAAACAAAAGTTGCTATTGAGAAGGCAAGAGGATTCCTGAAAGGAAGATGGGCCAGCTGAAGAGAAATCCAAGGCCAGCTCCGAAATTCCAAGAAAATGAAGGTACTAATTGACTGGATTTTCTGCTGAATCATTCTCCATAACTTATCGGCCAACATCACAGATGAATGGGATGAAATCTTTGAAGATGATGTTCCTGATCCTCCTCAAATCATTCCAGTCTTATCTCATCAATCCTCTATTTCCATGGGAGATAAAATTCTAAATCTCACATTTTCTCAGTTTGAATGATGATGGTCTGATTTCAGAATTGGTAAAGACACAAATATAAAAATAAATACCTTTTTTTATTTTATTTTATTATTTTTTAAATCTCACACTGACTGAATTGATCTTTTCAGTCACCAACAAGTGGACCCAAGTCACCCACTAAACAATGCTCCTCCTCCTCCTTCCCGAGTAATTGGACTCCACCACTCACAGTAATCCTCCCCTCCCAGTCATTGCACTCAACCACTCACCACCATCAACCGGCTCATTACACCCACCAACCCACCATCACCATCACCATCTCCAGGTCAATCTGATATTTCAACTCAATTTTTGATGTCCTTGCTAACACCCCCCCTTTCCTCTCACATCTTTGTTTCCATCACACCCCTTCCCTCTCAATCCACCCCCCCTTCTGGCACTTGTGCTAACCACTCTTTTCTTGCTTCCTGACTCCTTGTTGGACAACCAGACCCCCCCACCACCCCCTTCATCCACAGGAATGGCTGTAAGACTACAAACAGTGCTTAGCCAGAGGCATTTCTGTGGAGGGGAAAGGTGCTGTTTAGGCTGCCCTCCTAAGAGCTACAAAAATATTTAAATGTAAATGGAATCAAGGTCCAGAATCTCATCAAAAAAGAATAAATGGAAGGGATGAGTTTGGAAGCATTTGGTAGCAATGGAAGACAACACTATCTGAGGCAAGATGGTGCGGGAAAAAAAATTGAACAAATAAGTTTAACATTTGTTCAGAGGTCAATAGAACAAGGCAATTGTAAGTAACAACACTTAAAAGCTAATAACTCTGGTTTCCAGCAAAATATTAGGTAAGATCAATTCAATCCTAACCCACCTCCAGGTCCTAAATGAACCAGCCCAACTCGCCGCCATAAAGCACTTGAAGGGTGCCAGATAACTGTGGGTTTCTGTGAAAAACAAAGCAATTTGTCCTTTGACACTCTAGAATCAAAGCAGCCACAAATTCAAAAAAGAAAGACCCAACTTTTCCCAAGGCACTCAAGAATAGCTTGGAAGAATTCAAATTGAAGCAAATAAAGGGAGGTTTCACACTCCATTTTTCAAAATGAAAGAAACATCTCAGCCAAACATGACTGGTTCTGGAAAGAAAATCAAGTGAATGATCAGGACCAAAGCGGTCAGAGAAAGGGATCAAGGGAGTGGCTTAACACACTCAAGAATTCAACCCAACAAATTCTTATTCAACCAACAAGGCTATTGGTTGGTGATGAGGATCAGGTCACAGAGTATGGATCAAAGGATTAAGTATGGAGCCTCAAAGGATCAAGGGGAAATCAAAAGATATACCCAGGATAAGGATTCTCATACAAGAGGAAGGTCCCTACTTATTGATTATTCAGATGATAATTATAGGATGGATTATTTGATGAAAGCTGATTATGATGAAAAAAGGCAGGGGAGAGCACATCCTTTTATTTAGAAGAGCCCTGTAGGCTACTTACAAGAGATGACTACAAATGAAAGCAGATTTTTTTTTAACTAAGATGATATGAACAAAAAAAATGGTGAGAAATACAAAATTTGGAAACAGGAAGCTTATGAAATGTGAAACAAAGAAGATGAGAACAAGGAAACCAGCTGGCTTCAAGGGTGACAGCAGGCAGTGGATGAACATTGGCAACAGTGGGCAATGGCTTGCAATGACAGTGATGGATGAAAAAAAAGCTTGGTATCAAATGCTTGATGGAGGGATTGGCAATTTGATAAGTCAGTTAGGAGGATTGAGGCATAGGAAGGGAGATTCTGATGAGGGCCATCAGCGGATTGGCCAATGTTTGTGATTTTGGCTGTTGGCCAAGGAGGTGGATTGATTGGGGGTTGATGATTGATGCAAAAACTCTTACGGCCGCAGCCGTTGTCGGAAGTGGGAGATGGCTGGAGTGATGGTCAGATGATGCAGACAGCAGCACCAATGGCGGCAAGTGACTGCTTGCTGGTCATCAGGTAAGCAAAACAAAGGTGATTAGAATGGGGATGGAGAGCTTGGGAAGGTTGCAACAGGTGGTGGCGGATAATGGCGGTGGGATGATAGATGGTCGCTGACAATGAGCATTGACAACCACCATCATCCGGCCAGTTTGAAGGGAAGGGGAATTGTTGATGTTGTTGGCAGCAAACTTTGTTGTTGTCACCAATGCCAGTGAGATTGGTTGGTGTTTCTGTTGATGGGGATGATTTTCTGATGTATTTTTTGCGGTTCAACGGACAATGCCGCCAATGACTGCAAGCGTTGGATTGTGGTCCGTCAAATGGTATAGAAAGATGGTCAATGATGGGGGGAGGGGGGGTTGATGTGGTGGTGAAGATGATTGGTGAGAAGGAATTGGGAAAAGTGATTTTTTCCATGGAAGTAGGTTCTTGGGTGAACTGAGGATACTCTTTAGGCCAGAAATCTGCCTGCATCTAAATCATAATATAGTTTGACTCTTTGAACAAAGGATCATGGACTGGTTCAGTGGTTCTAGGATTCTTAAAAGTTAAAGCAGTTTGAACTTTCATAACTTCATCCACAGTAAAACTAAGGACAAGTAAAGCAGGGAGATTGAATTGATTATTCCTGGTGGTGATCATTGATCCAAAATTGAACAATCCATCCCTAATTCTTTCCTGCACTGCTACCAAAAAAGACGGGAAAAACCCCACTCAAAATTTGTCCACTCTATTGATGTGGTTTTTTTGGATAAGATAATTTTGGATTGGGTCCCATGAATTTCTGAAAGACTGATAGTCAGAGGCTAAAGAGACACCACCATTAGAGATCCACTGAGCTACAAGATTTTCTGGGTCCTGCAAAGTAAATTGGGCTACATCTTTTTTTGCCCAATATGCCAACATTCCTTCCTTTAGGAGTGTCCAGTTATGGCCCTGAATCCTCCAAAAAACCCAATCACTTCCATGAATTCATCCAAGGAGATAAAGAATCATAACTTGTAGGCCATATTGTATTCACTTTCCCCATCCACTTCAGAAGCCATCTTGTAGGAGTCCAAGAAATGTTCAACATTTACACTTTTGAACCCCAAGTTCTTGTTCTGAGGCTTTATCTTGACCAGCCTAGGTCAAAAAGAGGTGATGCAAGTGCCAGAAGATGGCATCTAGAATTAGAGGATTCCTAGAGGATCCAAAGAGCAGATTCCAAGGTGGCTCAATAGTATGGAAAGAGTAGGGTTTCACAAAAAACAACAAGAATATTTCCCAAGCAGTGCAAAATTAGGAGGACTTACTTTTGAGATAGGTTGCCTCCACAAATAAGAGCTGAGAAAAAGAGAAACAGGAAAAAAAGAAAAGGAGACAGGATTTTGAAGTTGATTCCAAAAGTGAATGGGACTGTAAATATCAAGTTTTTTTGTTTGATCCCATCCCAGGGGATCAAGTGTAAGACTCCAAAAAGTGCTGAGCCGGAGGCAGTTCTGTGGAGGGGAAAGGTGCTTTTTACGCTTCCCTCCTAACATTTAAAAAAAAAATTAAATGTAACCAGAATCAAGATCCAGTGGCTTCAATAAGGAATAAATTGAAGGGATGAGTTTGGAAGTATTTGGTAGAAGTGGAGAACAACACTATCTGAGGCAAGATTGTGCAGGAAAAAACTTGAAAAAATAAGTCAAAGTTTGTTCAGCATTCAATGGAAACAAGGCAGTTGTAAGTAACAAAACCCACAAGCTAACAACTCTGGTTGTCAGCAGAAGATTAGGAAAGACCAACTCAATACCAACCAACCTCCAGGTTCTCAAGAAACCCCCAACTCTCTGCAATCAAGCACTTGAAAGGTACCAGATAACTGTGGGTGGCTATAAAAAACAAATCAATTTGTTTTATGAAGCTCTAGAAGGAAAGCAGTAACAAATTCAAACAAGAAAGAACCAAAACTTCCCAAGGCATTCATGAATAGTGTGGCAGAATTAAAATTTAAGGAAATAAAGGGAGGTTTAACACTCCAGGTTTCAAAATTAAGGAAAACTCTCAGCCAAAGGTGACTGGTTCTTGAAAGACAATCAAATCAATGATCAGGACCAAAGCAGTTGGAGAAAGGGATCAACAGAGTGACTTAACACACTCAAGAATTCAACCAGAAATGCTATTGTTTGGTGATAAGAATCAGGTCATAGAGGAAGGATAAAAGGATTGAGTATGGAGCCTCAAAGGATAAAGGGGCAATCAAAAGATATACCCAGGATAAGGATGCTCAGACAAGGGGAAGGGCCCCACAGATTGATTATTCAGATGATGATGATAGGATGGATTATTTGATGAAAGCTAATGATGATACAAAAAGAAAGGGGAGAGCCCCTCCTTTTATGGACAAGAGCCCTGTAGAATACTTACAAGAGATGAATACAAATGAAAGGGGATTATTCTTTTTCTTTTTCTTTTCTTTTTTTTTCCCTAGAATGATATCAGAAACAAAAAAAATAGTAAGGAATAAAAAATTTGGCAACAGGAAGCTTATGAAATGTGAAAGAAAGAAGCTGAGAACAAGGAAAACAGCCTGCACCAAGGGTTACAGCGGGCAGTGGATAAACAGTGGCCACAGCAGGAAATGGCTTGTGACAACAGTGATGGATCAAAAAAAAAAGCTTGGGATGGGCTGATTGATGGAGGAATTTGAAATTTGATTGGTTGCTTTGGGGGATCAAGGCATAGGAAGGGAGATTCTGATGAGGGAAGTCAGCGGATTGGCGAATTTTGATGATTTTAGCCTTTGGCTGAGGAGGTTGATGGATTGGAGGTTGATGATTGATGCAAAAACTCCAAGGGCCGCAAGCTTTGCTTGCAGTTGTTGGATGTGGGGGATAGATGGAGTGATGATCAGATGATGACTGATAGAAGAACCAATGGCAGTAAGTGACTGGTTGTTGGTCACCAGGTAAGAAAACAAAAGGTGACAAGGATGGGGATGGAGAGCTTGGGGAGGTTGCAACAGGTGGCCGTGGATGATGGAGGTGGGACAATACATGGTCACTGACAATGAGCGTTGACACCATCATCATCAAGCAAGTTTGAAGGAAAGGGGAACAGTTTATTGTGTTGGCTGCAACCTTTGTCATCATTTCCAATTCTGGTGAGATTGGTTGTGTTACTGTTGATGGGGATAATTTGCTGGCATATGTCTTGTGGTTAAATGGATGAAGCCGCCCTTTTGACCTCCTGAAAGATTGTCAACACCAAACATGTAATCCTTTCCAAATCAACCCACAACAAAGCAACCATGCAGAGAGATCAGACGGATCTGGATAAATCAACCAATCTAGCCATTCAGACAACTCTAGCTCCACTCAATCTTCCCAATGACAAATCTCAAGGCTCCAACAATGAATGCACCGCAAAATCAATAAAACAAGAAGAAATTTCTGACGCCAACAGTAACAACACCAATGAGAATGAAGTGGTGTCCACTAGTCTGAGACCGAATTTAAGAAACAGAGAAGTGCTAGCCAAACCTGATAGGTATTGTAACCACGCTGAAAAACTACCTCACTCCATTGAAGAAGCCCTAACCATTCCCGTGTGGAAAGAATCCACCCTAAAAGAATTCAAATCCATTGAAAATCAAAATGTCTGGGAGGAAGTTGACAAAAAATTTGTGACAAATCCCCTTAAGACTGTGGCAGTTTTCAAAGTGAAGCACAATGCGCATGCTGAATCTCCCCTTTAAAAGACACAAAAATGCGTCCAAGGTTTCCACCAAAGATACGGCATTGACTACTTCAAGACTTATTCTCCCACCGGAAGAGTTGCCTCTCTCCGAGCCCTTCTCACCTTTGCAGTAGACAAGAAACTTGACCTCCTTCATCTCAACGTCAAGGGAGCCTTCCTACATGCTGACCTCAACAAAGATGTGTTTTTTGTAAACCCTTCTGGATCTGGTCAACGCGGAAAATAATTAAGACCGAAGAAATCATTGTATGGACTAAAACAATCACCTTGAAACTGGTACTTGAAAGTCAGGTTTTTAAAAAATTGGCCTGCGATCTGTGCCTTTTCCTATGCAAACATGACTCCTCAGCTCTCTTCTTTCACGTGGAAGATCTCATAGTTGCTGGAAACACTGCAGACTTCCAACGCAAATTTCTTGACTGCTTCAAGAACTCTACCAATTATCCTCCCAACACCCTACTTGGAATGAAAGTTGTGAGAGAAAAAGGGTTAATGCATCTTAGTCTACCCCTGCAAATTGAAAAAGGGCTGACAGCCATGAACTTGACCAATTTCAAACCTGTTACTACTCCCAGGACTCCAGGCATGCACTTATCTCCAGCAACAGAAGACAATCATAAAAATTCTTAGATCTGAATGTAAACTATTGATTGCCGATTGGCAGACTGAATTTCATTGCTGGAATGGAAAGACCAGATATAAGCTACTCTGTATCTAGTCTGGCCAGATTTTCCAAAAAACCCGGATATTCTCACTGAATGGAAGTAGTGCATGTTTGGCAATATCTCTCAGCTACCAGACACATTGCCCTAAATCTTGGTCCTTGGTCCATATCTAATAGGCTTGTCTGCTATAGCAATGCCACCTGGGGGGGCAATCCTGAAAACAGGATCTCCCAGAGCAGTTTCTTCTACTCATTCAAAGGAAGCCCCCTCTATTGGACAAGCCATTGACAGCGGAACATCACTCACTCCTCTATGGAATCTGAATGCGGGGCATTATCCAGCTGTCACCTGGAAGGAAGATGGCTCAATCAACTCCTGTCTGAAATCTATTGGGAAATTTTCTTATGCCCTCTCCATCTAATCAACAACAAAGGTCTCAACAACAAACTTAAGAAATTTGGCACCAACTCAAAAGCAAAGCACATCAATATCAAAGTAAAAAGTCTCCGGGACAATTATGAGAACAAGACTATTGATGTCATGCTGATTCCGTCAGAATTTATGGCTGCCAATGCATTGACCAAGGCAGCCAATAAAATCTCAAACTGCAGGCTGGTAAATTTTTTCTCTGCTCGGTATCATTCACCTCTGAGTCAAGGGGGAGTGTTGAGCTGAAGCACTACTACTGTTGTGACTTACACTCACGTCTCTTATTTCTATTCTCTGTCTATGTTTCTTTATGTGTGTTTTCTTCTTCTCACTATTGCTGCCGCCATGTCTCACTGGGTGCTAAGACTCTGAATCTAGAGTGGGCAACCTCTGAGCGCGACCAGCTGGCATTCAACAACTGAACTCCTGGGAATCTCAATTGTCATCCACCAACCGACCATATTCAAATACTCATCCACCTACTGAAAAATTTATGTATTTAAATTTAAGAAATAATAATCAAAAGAGGGCTGCACAGAACCAAGTATCAGTAAAAGAGTAACAAAAAGAGAAGAGGAAAGAAATGAAAGAAGAAGGCGCGCATAAAACCAACATCAAGCGGATTGACTCTAGAAATAGAGAAAAGGAATTATTGAGAGAAGAGCAGTTGATGAAGTTGTTGATAGAGGAGTGAGTGGTCTGATATGAAAGAAGACTGAAAGTTAGATCAAGAAATTTAGAGCGTGGACAAGACCAGCCAAGCAAGACATACTTGAGATTGAAGACATCCAGGAGTGAGGTTTGAGGTGGTAGAGATTGCGAATAAGAATTAGGAAAGGATAAGAAAAGAAAACTAAAGAGCCGAGAAAAGATAGGATAAATTAGAAGAGACCAAGAGATTGGTTGTGAGTGATTGTTGTGATTTGGGGTGTATTGAGGTTGAGAGTTGGTTGAATTTGGTAGAGTTTCATTGAGTTTGATTTAGTTTGTTGAGAGAGAAGTTCACCCTTCCAGGTTTTGGATTTTAGGTAAGTTAGGAAGACAAGAGCGCGCGCGTGAGAGTAGGCAGTTAGGTTAAGAGCTAGGAGCGCGCGCTTGAGTGGAGTGACAGCTTGTGAAAGGCAATAGAGCTCAAGAGAGCGTAAAGAAAATAAAGAAAAAGAAACATTAATAATCAAACATAAAAGAAAAGAAACTAAGAATAAAAGAACAGAAACTAAGGAAAAAGAAAAGAAAAAGAAAAGATGAAGAACAAAAACTAAGGAAAAGAAAAGATGAAAAAGGAAAAAGAATAGCAAATATTCAACACCTACCTCATCAAGTGACCACCAGCAGCCAGCTCAATCCAAGTAAGAACAAATCCAACTCCATTGATTATGATCCGTACTAACTATCTCCTCCAGATTGTTCAAGGTGCCTTTTTTGGTCATCTCTTGCTGTTCTTGAAGCTGGTTGTACTCCAACCTTCTCCTGAAAGACTTCCATTGGTGTTGTTTCTTTACCTGTTCTCCATCTCAATGAATCTTGTCTCTTAATTTCCTTTCTGATTCTTTTCCTACTCAAAATGCAGTCTGGTCTTGGTTTTCCTGCCAGTACTTTTTCCTCACATAAATAACCTTTATATTTATTTTTTATGAGAAATAATTAAAAATACCAAAAATTTAAAAAGTAAGATAACTACTATTTGTAAAAATAATTTGAAATAATTTAATAAACAATTGTGAGAAATGAAAGGAATCAGTATTTTTGTGACATACTAAGGGAACTGATGATGTTAAAGTATTAGACAAATTTTCATGAGTTATATTTTTAAGTAATTATTTTTAGTGAATAAACTGGATTTTGAAAATAAGGAGAAAAATCAATATCATGATTTTACTCGAATAAATTAATACATAATGAGAACCCACTTGAAATTAGATTATCCATGGGAATCTCTATTAAAAGAATTTTTAAAATAATGGGAACATTTACTAAGGATAATTATTTGATAATAAATAATATTGACAGATAAGTGTTATTCACATGTCCAAAACATAAATTAAAAGGTAGAATAATTTCCATACCCTGTGGAATTAGATATTACCCTTACTATAGCCCATAGAAAATGTTAGAGGCTACCACTGGTTACCCTGCTAGCCTTAGTATTGATCACTTTGAGCCCCTGTATCCCTCAGAAGGACAATGTTGGGACTAAAAATAAATAAGGAGCTCTTTTGAGGATATTGATCCCCAGAGGCCCAGTTATATTTATATCCAGACACAATGAAAATTTAATAAAATACTTATAAGAGATAATTGAGTGATTTATGGCTTTATTCTGATCAATAATATCTGTCCCCAACCCTTTTTATCAATTTAAACTGCTGAACAACCTTTTTAACCGCAGTAATAGTTTTAACCCATCAGTACACATCCCAAACAGGTCCCCAAATGATTTGAAAATATACAAGTGGGTCTTATTATAATTTTTCTGTTGTGGAAGCTTGGCTCAAAGGCCCTGTCACACCACCATATATTTTATATATATATTATCTTTGGGCAATATATCCTTTAAGAATATAAATTAAAGGTTCCAAAGTAACTGGGTATACATGTTTTCATGGTGAATTCCCTGAAAAGATGTGTTAAAGATCCCCAATATTATTGTGGACCCTCTATTAATTTATCTAATAATCAATTTATTTATATTGATTTATAATATTAAACCAAAAACCAAACAAATTAACATTGCAATAGCTTTATCCAAATATTTTATGGATGTTTGCTGCATTTATTGAACAATATATTTATTATTCATTCTATTGCCTCTGGTAGCTAAAGGGCAGCAAGGGTCTTGGCATCCAGGAGCCTGGAATATATACTAGAAAGAGGATGGATTCCTCAGTTAACCCAGGATAAAATCAACCAGAATTCAACCAACATTTATCCTTATTCACTTGAATTCAAGAACATGATAGATGTACCAAACAAGCATTGTCCTAAGTGTGTTCAAGGTGCTGTTGAATAAAACCAACAGAGGTGGGATAAAAATCATGAAGAACCTGATTTATAAATTGCTGATCAAGCCTTAGTTTCTTACACCAATTTCAACAGGCCTAGAAGGAAATTGAAAACTTGTACCTGCTTTTTTTGACCTTTTACTATCAAAAGGTCCCATGGTAAGAATCCTATAGAATTAAACCTTTTTCAGCTTGCTACTATTGCAGAGCAAGCTTCAAAAGTAACAGAAATAACATAAAAATAATAATAATAGAATAAACCTAAAAGGAGCTGGAAAACCATCAATATTATTAAAAAAATGGATTCTCCACCCTAAAAAAGGTAGGGTCACTCACTGACCCCACCCTTGAAATCCAACTCCTTATATTTTTAAATAATCAAGGAAAGAAAGACCAAAATACCACGGCACCACTATTGAACTTTTTTTCCAATTAAAGAATTCACATGTATTGCCACATATAGGTTTCACACCAAAAATTCAGTCAGAATTGAGGTGTTGTGTATATTTCAGGAGTTACAGACCAAAATGTGTTCTGTCACAATTCCCGCCCGCAGTTGCAGCAGACAATGCCGCGCGTGCAGATGAGCTACAGCTCTGTCACTCTGTCAAAGACGTTTACGCAGCCCTAAGTCTCTGACAAGTACACAGCACGGGACTATGGTTTGACAAATTGACAGGCAGCCTGAGAAACCTAGGTAATGCGTAAACATGCTACAACCTACACAGGAACATTCAACATATGTAATAAATGTTCCCATGGATAGCAGATAGTCTAAAAATACATAAAATTATATAAAAATAATTAAATAACCTTTATATGCATTTTTTATTAAAAATAATACAAAGTACCAAAAATGTCAAAAATAAGATAATGAATACTTATAAAAATATATTGAAATACTTTAATATGCTATTATGAGAATGTCTAGACATGAAATTTTTTTTGACATACTAAGAAAACTTATGATGTAAAAATATTACATGAATACCCATGACTTACATTTTTAAGTAATTATTTCAGGAAATCAAATGAATTTTAAAAATAAGGAGTAAAATCAATATCATTCCTTTACTCCAAATATTTAATACATAATGAGAACTCACCTGAAATCAGAATATCCATGGTGTCTATTATAAGAATTATTAACTTACTGGGAACATTTACTAAGGATAATTAATTAAATAATAAATAAAAAGGACAGATTAGTGTTCTTAAAACGTCCAAACATGAATTATAAAGTAGAATAATTCCCATACCCTGTGGAATGAGATGCTTCCCATGTTACAGAACCAAGAAAACATGACAGGCTACCACTGGCTCCTCCATTAGCCCCAGTGTCTGTCCCTTTGAGCTCCTGTACCGCTCAGAAGGACAATATTGGGACTCCAAAAGCTATAAATAAAGAGCTCTTTAGAGGATATTGATACCCAGAAACCCAGTTATATTTATATCCAGACACTGTTCCAAGGTAATGAAATATTTATAAGAGATAAGTAAGTGATTTATGCCTTAGTCTGATTAAGAATATCCATCCTCAAACCTCTTTTATCAATTTGAACTGCTGAACAAACTTATAACCCCAGTATACAGGTTCATCAAATCAGTGCACATCCCAAACAGATACCAAAAGTATTTAATAATAATCCAGTGAGTCTTATTATCCTTTCTCTGTTGTGTAAGCTTGGTTACAAAGCCCTTCCACTCCACCGTGTATTTTTTATACATATTATCTTTGGCCAAAATATCCTTTAAACTGAAGAGCCCAAAGTAACCAGGCCTAAATGTTTTCATACTGAATTCCTTGAAGAGAGGTTTTAAAGATCCCCAAGATAATTGTGGCCCCTCTATAAAAATATTTAGCAATCAATTTATCTATATTGATTCATAAAAACAAACCATAACCAAACCAATTAACCTTGCAATAAGCTTTATCCAAATATTTTACGGATTTTTGCTGCATTTATTAAACAATATATTTATTATTTATTCTATCACCTCTGGTAGCTAAAGGATACCAAGGGTCTTGGCATCCAGCAGGCAGACATCATTATTAGGCAATTTCTAGGAAACACCCAGTCTTCCCAGTAACTCTTATCAAACCCTAGAATCCTAGAGAAGGAGAAAATATTCCTGCAACAGAAATACAAGTTCAAGAAGATCCTGAAAAAGAAAAAGAAAAAGTTAGAAAAATTCTTAAATAGAAGCAAGAAAGGATCAGAGGGAAAGATTTTAGGCTTTAACTACTCAGGTACAATAAAGAATCATCCAATAAAGATGAATGATTTCCTGGAAAAAGATACCAAATAGACTCATACACCTGAGAAATTACAGGAAAAATAAAAGACATTATATCCAAATATTTTTTCAGATATAGAAATATCTTGGAGGTGGGAGTTTGAGCTTGATACTAGTACAGAGCAAACTTTCAAAGAAACCAAAATAAAACAAATTAAAAAATTAAAACAAATAAATACAACCAGAAGCAGGAGCAGGGAATTCATAAATATTATTACAGAAATTTATTTCCCACCCGAAATAAGGTAGGGTAACTTACTGAACCCACCCTTGAAATAGAAATACTTAATATTTTGAATAATTAAATAAAAATTCACCAAAAGTTCATGGCACCACAATGGCTCTTTTTGGCTAAGCCAATATTTCACACAAATTGTCACGTGTAGGTTCAAAATTTAAAATTCAGTCAAAACTGAGGTGTTGAGTATATTTTAGGATTTGCACGCTGAAATCTGTTATTTCACAATTCCTGGGCTCATTCAAGCTTCCCTACACAGCCCCTGTGCACCTGTAGCATGAGATTCCCGCGTACAGAAGTCCCACGCGCAGCTACTATTGCCATGTAGGCAGGAGATCCTACCCCGCGCGCATCCAAATGGTCTTATCCCCTCGTCAGGATCTGTTGTGACAGATCTGACAACAGGTACTGCTCACAAAAACTAAAACCTAGAAAGACTTAGCTATTATATGTAATAGTGTGATATATGTATGAAGAATAATCTAAAAACCTTAAAACTTAAATAAAATTATTCAATAATTAATTTTCAAGTATTTCAAATCAAAAATCAAATATTAAGGATTACCACGACACAGACAGGTCATAATCTTTAAAGACCAAAAAACAGTACAAGGAGTGGCCATAAGAACTATTGAAAATCACCTACTGGATCAGTAGATGATGGAAAATAAATAAAAATCCACATCTGACCAATTTATTTTAATAATAATAGTAAAAATAAAGGATAAGTGCAGAAATTTCATAATGACATAATTAACAGATAAACAGATCCTGCAGCTGAAATAATACAGAAATACAGCCAATCTGGGGACATCTGATTGACAGCACCGATTGAATGCGCAAAAATTTCCCTGGCTAGTGTCCTAGCGTCAGCCCATGAGAAGAACCATCTCTACATGCCCTGAGAAGCTCTTTATCAACCCAACAAGGTATTTATACAGACCTCTTTGGACTCATTGTTACCAATCAGTTTACCAGGAATTTATTATTAGCAATCAGACACCATTTCATTGTTTATCAAGTGATTATAAAAAGATGAGCAAGTGTTTATGACTTATTCTGTAGTATTATTATTATTTCCCAAAACCAATCAACCTGATTCATTAAATTAAAGTCCAGAAATTAAACCCAACTCCTCTGAAACCCTTTACCTGAATCTTTGCAGGATTTCTGTGGAATTATTTCTTGGAGTGAGTTGTTTCCTTCCTTCCTTGGCTTGTGTGCTGTTTTGGCTGGAAATATCAGAGAATCAGTCCTTAGAAGGCACCCATCATCATTCTAAAGTTCTAAGACTGCCCAAGGAGGCCCCTTAAAGAGAGGGTTTATTTCTGTAAAGATTGCCAGTAGTATAATACTGTGGCCCCTCTTTTTATAAAATATCAAACACCATCATAAAAACATCAATTAAACCTTTAACTAGCTCTTAAAATATTTTTAACTGAGCTCTTCAAGTGTTTATCTTTGGAATATCATTATTCCAGTATTTTTATCACTCACTGTAGCTAAGGTACTGCGAGGTTCCTGGTATCAGATAGCTGAAAGATGGTCTGGGGAAAACTCAACTCTCAATCCAAGTGATTTTGGTAAAGTTGAAATCTCTCCTCCCAACCCATACGTTGATGTAATCCATGCAATAGAGCATTGTTTGAATGGATCAATGATGCATAAATTTCATGAAAATGAGAAAAGGGAGGAAAAAAAAAAGGCTGCCTGTACACCAAACAATCTTGTTTGATCAAAATACTTGGTGGGCCTACATGATCCTGATTGTCATTAACCTGAAATCAAGGATGACTTGGAGCATAGGGATCTTTTTCAGACCACCCAAGATGATGTGGACCCAATTATCATTATTACCCAAGTTGATGAGAATCATTTGAAGATCCATTTGGTGTTTGGTTAGATAAGATTTGCAGAACATCAATAAAAAGAGTTCAAACAATTGTTACTTGGAACTGACTGATGATGATGACCAATTTTTGGTATTGACAGATGAGGAGGTAGATGAAACAGGTGCTATGTGACATCATAATAACTGAAAAGTGGACTGGCTTTCATCCAGTCTCATGGATTTTGGTTAGGCCTTGCCTCTCAGTTTGTTTGCAGTTGTGCAAGGTATGACAGTAGACTGGAAAACCCTTTTGCGGGTTCAATTTGTGATCAGGAAACATTTTGGGAATGCCTTCCTCCTGTGACCATTGTTGGGTTTTTTTCCTGTCAAAAGCAAGAATCCCAAGTCTTTGTGGCTCTTTATGGTGTTCATGAATGTGTCTTGATATGGCTCCATGTTGGGAGATTGTGAGTTTGTGCCACCAGCCATACACAATTTTGGGGGATGTAAGCCCCCTGCATGCCAAGACCCTTTCTGTCCTTTAGCTACCAGAGGCGATAGAATAAATAATAAATATATTATTCAATGAATGCAGCGAAAATACGTAAAATATTTGGATGAAGCTATTTCAAGGTTAATTGGTTTGGTTTATGGTTTAATATTATAAATCAATATTAATAAATTGATTATTAAATAAATTAATAGAGCAGACACAATAATATTGGCAATCTTTAAACCTCTCTTCAGGGAATTGACTTTGAAAAAACCTATACCTGGTTACTTTGTAACCAAGCTTTGAAAACAGAAAAAGGATAATTAAACTCACTGGTATATTATTTAATCCTTTGGATACCTGTTTGGGATGGGCACTGACCGGTTAAATTGGTTACTGGGGTCAAAAGGTTGTTCAGCAGTTTAAAGTGATAAAAAGGGTTGGGGAAGGATATTATTAATCAGACTAAAGCCATAAATAACTTACTTATCTCTTATAAGTATTTGATAACCTTGGCACGGTTTCTGAATATAAATATAACTGGGTCTCTGGGTATCAATATCCTAAAAAGAGCTCCTTATGTATAGCTCTTTGAGTACCAATATTATGCTTCTGGTGGATAAAGGGGCTCAAAGTGAAGGATACTAAGGCTAGCAGGGTAACAAGTTATAAATTCCTGCAGTTGAATTCAAAGAAATAATAATAAAAAGGGCTGCACAGAGCAAAGCATCAGTAAAAGAATAGAAACAAGATAAGAAGAAGGAAGAAGACACGCATAAAACAAACATCAAGTGGATTGAATCTAGAGATAGCAGAAAGACATCATTGGAAAAAGAGTGGCCAATAATGTTTATGGTTGAGGAGCAAGAAGGCTAATATGAAAATAGACTGAGAATCAGATTGAGAGGTTGAGAACTTGAAAGAAACCAGCCATAGCAGAAATACTTGAGATTGAAGACAGCCAGGGTGTGTGATTTGAGGTAGAGATTGAGTGAGAATGAAGAAAAGAGTTGAAGAAATATAGAGAAAGGAAAGAAAATGTGAAAGAGGCAGGCGCTGAAGAGAGAAATGGATAGTGAAAGCTGAGATTTTGAGATTTGAAGCATATCAAGTTTCTGGATTTGTAGAGTAGCAATTTTTTGGTTGAGTTGATCTTATTCAAGTGAGGTGTTGCCCCAATAACCTCCATTCCAGGTAATGGATTGAGGTTAGGTCAGGGAGCTGGGAGTGCGCGCGTGAGTGAAGGCAGTGACAGCCAGGTGAAAGAGGAAAAGTGAAGTTAGAGAGCGGACACTGAGAGGAAAAGATAGGACAAAGAACTTAAAGAAAAGAAAACATAGAACATAAAACATAAAAGAAAAGAAGTTAAGAGAAAATAAACAAAGAAAAAGAAGAGCAATAAAATATTCAACACCCCCCATGTCTGGTAGGGCTGGAGACAAGAGAGAAGTTTGGATTGATAAGAGAGGTGAGATTGGCTAAGAGAGTTTGTGGCAAGGCTTTGGTGAGTCTGTCTGCGTTCATTTTTTTAGATGGAATGACATTGATGACCTGAATTCCTTGTTTCAATTCTTCTCGAATGGCCTTTGTTTTGATGTCAATGTGTAAAGTTTTAGAATTGCACCCAAACTTTTTGAGTTTATCAATAAGACCTTTATTATGCAAATAGTGTTTTCTGGGTTCTACATCTTTCTTCCAGAGTTCAGATACTAAGTCTTTCATCCAGATGGCTTCCAGAAATGATTCCAAAAGAGGATTGAGTTCAGCTTTGATGGTTGAGTGAGTAATGTTCCTTTGAAGGTAGCTTCTCCAGGAAATAAGAGAGCCAAAAAGTAGGGATAAATGAACTGATTGCGATCTTCTAGTTTCTAGATCATCCCCCCAAGTAGCATTTCTTGAGCATTGAATTTGAGTTTTGGAATTGCAAACAGACAGTGATAGTTTGAGATGCTTAGTAGCGTTTAAGTACTTCCAGCAATGCTTAACTTCTCTCCAGTGTTGAATTCCGGGTTTTTCACAAAATCTAGCAAGACTTTAAACTGCAAAGCTTAGGTCCAGACAAGTCAGACAAGCTATGTAGTTCATCATGAAAAGAGCTGATTGATAGTTGATGTTAAGGGAGAGAAACTCTTGGTGTTCTTCATTGGAAGATGAGGAAAGATTGGTGTTGACAGTAAGAAAGATGGTGGAAGGTTTGCAATCCATCATTTCTAATTCTCCGAGTCCGTGTTCAATGTGTTTGGGTTGGGATAATAAGATTTGGTTGTTGAGTCTTTCAAATTTCATACCCAATATGGTGTTGGGTTTGTGATGACTAGAGTTTGGAAATTTTTTGAGAAAATTAGTTAAGAAATCATTTCCGGAACCAACAAGGATGAGGTCATCAACGTGGAAGAAAAGAACAGATTTGGTTGAGGCATGAATGTAGAGACACGGATCTGATAAAGATTCATGGAAAACTTATTTGCAAATCCAAGAGGTAAGATTACTGAACCAGTTGGCTGGGGCCTGTTTCATTCCAAATAGAGATTTGTTGAGAATGAGGTATTTCAAATTTTGTTTTGATCCTTTGTGTTGTTTTATGATAACCATGTTGGAAAATGGGGCATGAAGGAAAGCACTTTTAACGTCAAGTTGGGTGATGGGGAGAGAATGGTAAAGTTCAAAGAGAAGAGCAATACAAAGAGAAGCAGCCTTTCCGGTGGAAAAAAAGGTGTTGAGATAGTCTATTCCATAAATTTGATTTAATCCCTGAACACAGAGCCGGCTCTTATAGAAAAGAGGTTCTCCGTGGCAATTATCCTTAAGACAATAGACCCAGGTCATATTGAGTGGATTGACAGGTTCAGGTCCGTTTTAGTCATTCCGCACTTTTAGTTCTTCAATGCTGTTGACTTAAACATCCATAGAAGCATCCCAATTGAGTGAGTTGGAGCATTTCTTGGCTTGTTTTTAAGTCTTAGGTAAAAAGTGATGGTGATAGCCATATTGTTGAGGAGGGTTGATAGATGATTGATCTTTCAAAGAGTTGTTTGGGTTTAGTTGAACAGGAAGGTTGTCAGAGGACTTGGATGAGGAGTCTGAGTGGAAATCATCCAAAGGTTTGGAAGAGAGAGAGGGAGAGAGATTGTTCCTGTTGGGTTCAACAGGATTATTGGGAGAAAGGGGAGAAGAGGAAGATTCAGGAAAAGAGAAAGAAAGAGGAATGTCAATGTCCAAGTTGAGATGTGGGAGAGTATTGGATTTGAAATTAGGAGAGGATGAGAGTATCTGGGGAGAAGAAGAATTTTTGAGTATTTTGACATGTTTGGAAGAATTGATGGAATTGTCAGAACGAAGAATATGGTAGAAAAGAAAATGAGGGTTGTATCCCACAAGGATGCCAGCCAGTCCACTTTCTTTGAATTTTTTGCCTCAAGCTACCTTGGTGTTGAGATAGACAGCCTTGGAGCCAATTGGATGAAATTATTCAAGAGGAAGATTTTTATTGATAAAAATTTGGTAGGGAGAGGGAAAGTTTGGAGTCTTAGGAATTTGATTGCAAACCACAGAAGCAGATTAGGAGACTTTGGCCCAGATATTAAGAGTAAACTTGGAGCTTTGGAGGATGGCTCTAGTAGATTCTGTTAGTATTCTGTTAGCTCGTTCCATTTTGCTGTTGTGTTTGTGATGATAGGGCTCAGTGATGAGATGTTGAATGGAGTTCAATTGAAAGAAATCCTTTAAGTGAGAGGAAGTGAACTCTCCTCCTCCGTCAGAGCAGATGGTAGCAGGAAAGGAGTTTTGTTTTTGTTTTTTGAAGTTTAAGATTATCTTGAGTTGCGGAGCGGCATCTGACTTTTGTTGGAGCGGAATTGCAGAGATGTAACCTGAGTAATTGTCAATAATGTTCATGATGTAATTCATACCGTTTCTGGAAGGAGGAGTGATGGGTCCAATGAGGTCAAGATGGAGTTGTTTGAATGATTGGGTAGCAGAGGTTGAGGTTTTTTTGAAAGAACTTTTGGTTATTTTAGAAAATAGACAATCTTTGCATTGAAAGTCTGACATGAAATTGGAAGAAAGATCAGGAAAATGGTTTTGAGTCGATATGGACTGGCATTTCCAAAGGATAGATGAAGATTTTTGAGCTTGTTGGAGTTCCAATTGTTTTGGGAGATGTAGCAATTTTTCCAATTAAGTCCTACCTTAGAGGGATTGTTTAGGACAAAAAGATTACCTCAAATAAATCCCAAGAAGACAGGACAAGAGTTGGAGAAAAGTAGAAACTGATTTCTTTCAGTGGTTAAAGAACATCTTTTAGAGGCAATGAGTTCTCCAGGACTTATAAGATTAACGACAAGATCAGGAACAAAGAAAATGTTAGAGAGTGTAACCTTGGTGTCCTTCCAGATGAGTTGGACTGTTTCTTTTCCTTTAATAGGGATCTTAGCTCCTTCCTTTCCAGTGATAATAGACTTGTCTCCAGAGCATTTGGTGAGATCAATGAAAAAGTTAGCCAAGTTGAACATGTGACAAGAGGCTCCAGAGGCAAGGATGATTTGATTATGCAAGTTTATTTCTTCAATCCAGGTGGTGAGAAGTGCATGATAGTGAGCCATTTCCTTTCCCTTAGAGTTGGAATTGAATTGCACTCTCCAAATGGCTTGGGTTTCTTTCCACCAATCTGGAGCTAGGTGTTCATGTTTGTGCCAACATTTGTCCTCTGTATGTTTGGGTCATTGGGGATTGTGATAACCTCTTTTCAAGCCGAGCTCTGAGGCACTGGATTTTTGAGGTTTTGTGAGACGACTAGGGCAGTTTCAAGAGATTTGGAATCTTTTACTTTCAACCTAGTTTCATTGTTGATTTGAGTGAGATGATTAAGAACTAGATGGACTGAGATGCTTTTATTGGAATGCATAATTTGTTGAAAAAGAGATTGAAGAGTGGAAGGGAATTTAAAAAGAATAAGATAGGCTAGAATATCTTCTGGAAGATCAATTCCTAAATTGATCATTTTCTTCATGGAGATTTTATTTTTGGTGATGAACAAATTAATCAAATTGGTTTTGAATTGATGGTAAAGGAATTTGTTGAAAACTCTTGCTCAATTGGCTGTTTGAGAAGAGGCAAACCTTTCCTTGATGGTTTGCCAGAGTAGCTTTGCGGAAGTAATTTTAGTTGGATTAACAACATTGTTGTGAGTAATCTAGTCAATTTGAGAGAGTAATATAACCCTGATTTCCATTTAATTGGTAGTCTTGAGAGTTTTAGTGTTGTCCTCAAGAGCTTCCTTGACACCTTTCAGTTCCAACAGAATGGTCATTTTATCTTTCCATATTGAGTAGTTTTTGTGGGTGAGAAGGGGTACTGCCTCAAGAGCTGCCTTGAGGATGATTTATCAAAATCCATTGCTGCAGCTTGATCCCTCCATGATTCCGGTGAGAATAGTCGGGCTGATCTTTGGATTTTAACCATGATAAATTTGTCAAGTCGAATTCAAAGAAATAATGATAAAAAGAACTGCACAGAGCAAAGCATGATGAAAAAGAATAGAAAAAAGATAAGAAAAGAATCTAAAAAGAAGGAAGAAGACACGCATAAAACCAACATCAAGCGGATTGACTCTAGAGATAGCGGAAAGAGATCGTTGGAAAAAGAGTGGCCAATAGAGTTGATGGTTGAGGGGAAAGCAGGCTAATATGAAAATTGACTGAGAATCAGATTGAGAGGTTGAGAACTTGAAAGAAACCAGCCATAGAAGACTGTAATGACGGGGAAAAGGTAACACAGTCAGTGGGAGTCAAACCCAAATCTGCCCATTGCATGCGGGATGCTCTAACCATTGAGCTATAACCGCTTGGTGCAAGGTGTACATCACAACAACCCCCCATACACCAAGCACCCATTTGGCGCGCCCTTTTTACCCCATAGTCATGTGTGTTTATTCAATTTTATAGCGTGATATTTAGAGTGAATCAGGATGCTACAGCTGCAGTGCTGGGCTCATAACCTGTAATGACGGGGAAAAGGTAACGCAGTCAGTGGGAGTCAAACCCACATCTGCCCATTGCATGCGGGATGCTCTAACCATTGAGCTATAACCGCTTGGTGCAAGGTTTACATCACAACACAGACATACTTGAGATTGAAGACAGCCAGGGTGTGAGATTTGAGGTAGAGATTGAGTGAGAATGAAGAAAAGAGTTGAAGAAATATAGAAGAAATATGGAGAGAGGAAAGAAAATGGGAAAGAGGGTGGCGCTGAAGACAGAAATTGACAGTGAAATTTGAGATTTTGAGATTCAAAGCGTATAAAGTTTCTGGATTTGTATAGTAACAATTTTTTGGTTGAGTTGATCTTTTTCAAGTGAGGTGTTGCCCCAATCACCTCCATTCCAGGTAATATATTTAGGTTAGGTTAGGGAGCTGGGTGCACGCGCCTGAGTAAAGGCAGTGACAGCCAGGTGACAGAGGAAAAGTGAAGCTATAGAGTGGACACTGAGAGGAAAAGATAGAACAAAGAACTTAAAGAAAAGAAAATATAGAACATAGAACATAAAAGAAAAGATGTTAAGAGAAAGTAAACAAAGAAAAAGAAGAGCAATAAAATATTCAAAAACAAGTGGCAGCCTGTAACATGTTCTATGTGATATAGCACGGGTAATATCTAATTTGAAAGGTTATGGGAATTATTCTACCTTTGAATTGATTTTTTGGACGTGTGAATAACATTAATCTGTCCATATTATTTATCATCAATTAATTATCCTTAGTAAATGTTCCCAGTATTTTAATAATTTTTTTAATAGACATTCCTATGGGTAATCTGATGACAAGTGGGTTCTTGTTATGTATTAACTGATTGGAGTAAAATTGTGATATTTATTTTACTCCTTATTCTCAAAATTCAGTTGATTTACTAAAAATAAAAAATATAATTTATGAGAGTTCATGCAATAATTTCACATCATTGGTTTCCTTAGTATGTCACAAAAATATTAATGCCTTAAAGTTCCCACAATTGTAAATTAAAGTATTTTAATATATTTTTGAAAATGATAGTTATCTTATTTTCGACATTTTTGGTATTTTTAATTATATTAATAAAAAATATGTAGAAAGATTATTTAGGTATTTTTATATACTTTTATGTATTATTAGAGTATCATCTATTCATTGGAACATTTCTTACATATGTAAAATGTTCCCATGTAGGTTGTAGCATGTTTATGTGGCACCTAGGTTTCTCAGACAGCCTGTCATTCTGTCAGCCTATAGTCCCATGGCTGCGTAATTTTAAGAGGAAAAGGACTGCATACACGGCTTTTCAGGGTATTCTGACAGGGTGGCAGTTCTGCTGCTCAGCCGCACACAGGTGTATTGGTTGCTGCGGCTGCGTGCAGGAATTGTAACAGAACACATTTCCATATGTAACTCCTAAAATCTACACAACACCTCAATTACGACTGAATTTTAGGTGGGAAATCTAAAAGTGAAAATACATGTGAAATATTCAATTTTCCAAAAAGTACCATATTGGTGTTTTGGTATTTTGGTTTTTCCATTCTTGAATTATTATTAAAATTATAAGGAGTTGGATTTCAAGGGTGGGGTCAGCGAGAGACCCTACCTAGATTTGGGTGGAGAATCCATTTCTGCAATGATATTCCAGGTTTTCCTACTCCTTCTTAGGTTAATTTTATTCTTAGTTTAATTTCAGTAATTATTTTTTCATATTATTTCTGTTACTTTTGCAGCTTTCTCTGCAATAGTAGCAAGCTGACATTCCCTCACTCCAAGATATGGCCATATCTGAAAATAAATATGGAGAATGTTTGGGAAAAAAATTAATTCCATGTTTATTTAAGTTACTTTTGCTGGCTCTGTAGTTTCTAAGATTTATTGGTACATCAGGTATATTATTCTCTGGTAACCATTCATCTTTGTCTGCAGATTACCCTCTGTATCTTACTAATTATATTCTAACATCTTTTCCTTGCAATATCTATATCTTTTCTCCCAATATCCTGCTGACTTTGCCTTTTTCTTTCACAGGGTCAGGTTTTATTGGGATCATTGCTTGAGGGAGGTTGCTACCTTCTCTTGGTTGAAAGTGTTTTACTAGGCTAACGGGAAATACTGGGTGTTTTCTTGACAATTCTTCACTTGGGATTACTTCTACAGCGTTTTTGCCATGCATCTTTTTGATAAAAAATGGTCCAACAAAGGCTGGTTTCAGCTTTCTGTTACCTGCTAAATTGGTGAAGTTGGCAGTGGATATCAAGATCTGATCTCCTATCTTAAAGTCAGGTCCTCTGTGTGATTTGTTGCATGTTTGTACATCCGTTTGGGGATGGTATTCTGTAGAAAATGCTAAAGTAGTACATGTAGATTCCTCCAAAATTCAGAGGTGAATTTGGGGTCTCTGTCACTGATTATAATCTTGGGTATACCAACCTCAGCTATGATCCTAGTCCAAAATAGTAAAGCTAAATCAATATCCCTATCTTCTTGGTGTTTAGGTAAGAATTTTGCCTTCTTAGAGTATCTGTCAACTAAAACCAGGTCAGAGTTATATAAGTGAGTACCTCCAGGGGGGAGGCCAATGAAAAAATCCATATTAATGATTTCCCATCTGGTTTTGGGTTCAGAGATCTTCTGTAGGAGTCCAAACCCTTTTCCAAAATTTTTCTTAGATTTTGGCAAGTCTCATAGCTAGTAAAATACTTTGTAGTGATTTCTTTCCAGTCTTTCAACCAAGAAGTTTTTTTAATTTCTCCAAGGTTCTTTCAGTGGATGGATTCCCTGATGAACAATTTTCATGGCATTCCTGGAGTATGTGTTGTATATGTTCTTTGTTACTTAGTATCAATACACTGGAATGTTGGTGTCTGTAGTAAAGGAGACCATCCCAAAAGGTAAACCTTCCTGCTTTCTAGTTTTTAAGTACGGAAGAAGGTAAACTATTTATCAGAGCTGCTTCTGGGGATTTGCATTCCATAATGGTGATCAGTAGCTTGATGTCAGAGGAGTAGTTGTTCCTCACTAGATTGAAGAAAGCAGTATCTCATTCAAATAAGTGAATCCCCATGATTGGAGCATCTAATGCAAAAAGATTGATGTTTAAGATAGGAAAGATATCTTGATCCTCAGGGTCATATGCTGGATTGCTAGAGTAATTAGGCAAGTAATTCATACTTAGACTATCAGCATTTTGGTTTTTAGCTACATATTTATGCAATATAGTAATCTGTCCTCTGTACCGTTGTATAGCAATTTGCCACCTGAGCATATGTCTTCTGGGGGTTTTCATGTTCATGAGAGTTCATACAGCATTAAAGTCTGTGATAACTTGGAAAGTGGTGCCTTCTGAGTAATAGTTTAGCTTTTCTAAAGCCCATACTAGAGCCAAGCATTCAAAATGACTGGCTCCATATCTCTTTTCTGAATATTTTATCTGTGTAGATATTAAGAGTACTGGTTTCTCCACTGTTTTGTATTTTTCTATTCTTTCTTGATATAGAGAATCTCCCAAACCTTCCATACAGGCGTCAATGTAAAGCTTAAAGGGTTTGTGTTAAGTTTTATGCTAACTTCATCTCCTGACTTGTACTCATTGCCGCGCTCAATGTCACTTCACGGGTGAAGACACTTCACTCCTAAGATTGAAGTGTACCCGGTTTATTTCTTTAGTTCTTTTCTAACCCTGTCATGTTGGGATTACCTCTTCATACTTGTCTGCTCGACATTCTCATTCAACTCAACCTCAACTCAACCTTCTCATTCAACTTAACATTTTCACTTGATTAGTTTCATTCTCTTTCTTATTTCTGTTCTTTCCTTGCTTGACTCAATCCTTCTCACAACTCAACCTGTCTGTGTGCCCGGTGAGATATTGTGTCCATCTACGGTTTCATAATTTTCATCTCATTTATCTGACTTTTTCCAATCCTGTCAATTTTCTTCATTTCTGTTTCTTCATTAGTCCCCTCAACCTCACTTTCCCGTCCATATCCCCAAAAACTCAGCGCCTGTTCACTTCTATCAACCTCACCTTACTTGGCTGAATGTTTGTTACTCTCACTCTGCGATTTTTCTCACCAGATTTGATTTCTCATTGACTTGTCTTTGTTTTCTCAGTCTCCAGTTTTGTGTTCAATCCATTCTTTACTTGAACAGTTTGGAGTAATTTGGTTGAATCAGTAGAGGAGTAGAGGTAATAGCTATTTTTATTTCCTCATAGTTTTTGAATTTCTCATGTTTCATTTCAAAGAGAGTGTTATTGTTGCATATTTCATACAGATGTTTAGTTAGCATAGCAAACTTTGGGATGTACTGTCTGAAGTAACTGCAAAAACTAATGAATGACAGGAAATCTGTTTTATTTTGAGGGAAGGGTCTGTTCATGACAGCAGCCATCTTATTTTGATCAGCAGCTAGAGTTAGACCACAGACTATATGCCCTAGAGCTTTCAATTCTCGATATCCAGAGTTGAATTTCCCCATGGATACTTTTAATCCTGCTTTGGAGATAGTTAGGATTACTAATCTTATTTGGTCTATATGAGTATCCCAATCATCAGAATATATGATAACATCATCTATATATAATATCATCCACCCTTGTCTGATTTAAGTACCTATAAATGTATCCAATGTGCTCTGGAAGTGTCATGGGGCATTCTTTATACCAAAGGGCATCCTAAGATATCCATATATTCCCAAATGACATATCATTCTCATGAAATTTCTAATTTGGGGGCCTATAGGTATCTGGTCAAATTCTTTAAGCATATCAATTGTTGTGATATATTTGGCTTTGGAAAAGTTATGTAAAGCATGATCAATCCGGGGCATAGAATAATAATCTGCCTCAGTATAATTATTGAGAATTCTAAAGTCTCCTACCATTCTTGACTAGTCATTATTCCAAGCTATGATTACAGGTGTTGTCACATCCACCTGCTCATTGAGCCCTAATTTCCTTAATACTTGTAAGTTTATTGGTTTTTGGATATGTTCCTCAAGAGCTATCCTGGACTTGGAACTAGAGGGATAAGCTGTTCTTCTGAGGTTTGGAGGATAAGTAGGCTTAATACTCAATGTTAATACCATGTCATTTCCTTTGAGATCACCAATGCCATGATCTTTAGTACAAAAAGCATTTTGGTTCTCAAAGCAGAATGTCAATATATCTTTCTTCTGTTCCTCAGAAAGTTTCATTTTTAGAGCTGCTTGAGAGAAGTATTCTTGATTAAATCCTTCTAACTGCTTTTGGTTAGTGGAAGAGCGGAACTTAGATTGGATGGTGCATATCTTAAACTTTTTGTCCCAATTATCACCCACTGTAAAGAATCTCCCTATATTCTGAAACACATCTATGCCATATAGACATAAAGCTTCATTTACTATTATCAGGTAGTCACATAATCCATTCAGAAATACTAAAAATTGCAATTGTATTCTCAAAAATTATTTAGTATGGGGTAATTTTATGGGATCAGTCCATACTCCAATAGCATTCATGGAAGGTTTGCAAGAGATAAACTTGGCTTTTGGGAAGGGAAGAAGGTGTTCTTTCCAATTGAGATCCCATTTGTTTAAGAATTCAGTACAGACAAATGAGCAGAAAGCTCCACTATCTAGTAATAAAATTTCTCTATATAATCCTTTTGCAAAGCAATTTTGAGCAGTAGTATAACTCTTACAACTCATAGGTTTAACTGTAAGTGTTTTAACATCCGTCATGTGTCTAGGAAATATGGTAGGGTCCCTTTTTTGGGGCAAACTAGACTCACCATGGATGCTATTGATTTCTATAGAAGTGCCTATATCTCCTTTTATTACATTGACAGGGTTGGTAAAGATAAATTTACATTCAGAAAGGGATACTTCAGTATCAGCTATATCTTCATATTTCCAATTAATTTCAACATCCTGTTCTCCTTCGAAGACTGCTATCTTTCTTTTTGGTAATGGGAAGTCATGTCTCATATGCCCTGTCTTGTTAGTATTCCAACAACTTCTGGGCTTTCTCTTTTTATCCCTGTTCTCATTAGGTTTCTTATTATCAGAGGTATTTATCAGAGGGGGTTGTTCTCTGGTTTTGTTAATGTTGAATTTCGCTTTAGGTATATAAGGAACCTTCTTATCTAACCCATTCATGTCTATGACTTCTTCTAACACATTGATTAGAGTTGGTAAGTCAGCAACCATAATCATCCAGCATCTTACACTATGGTTAAGTTTTCCAGGTATCAGCTTGCTAATATTGCAGAGCAAGCTGAAAAATTAAAAGAAATAACATAAGAAGAATGATAATAAAATTAAAATAAGGAGGATAAGGAAAACCATAAATATTCATAAAAAAATGGATTGTCCACCCAAAATTAGGTAGGGTAACTCACTGACCCCACCATTGAAATCCAACTCCTTATATTTTTCAATAATTAAGGAAAGAAAGACCAAAATATCACAGCACCACTATTGAACATTTTGGCCAATTTAATATTTCACATGTACTGTCACATATAGGTTTCACACCTAAAATTCACTCAGAATTGAGTTGTTGTGTATATTTCAGGAGTTACAGACAGAAATGTGTTCTGTCACAATTCTCGCACGCAGCTGCAGCAGCTGATGCACCTGCGCGCAGCTGAGCTATGGCTCTGTCACTCTTTCAAAGTCGTGTACACAGCCCTGGGCCTCTGAAAAGTACGCAGCCGCAGGACTACAGGTTGACAAAGTGACATGCGGCCTGAGAAACCTACGTACCCTGTAAACATGCTGCAACCTGCATGGGAACATCCTACATATGTAATAAATGTTCCCATGGATAGTAGATAGTCTAATCATAAATAAAATCATATAAAAATACTTAAATAACCTTTATATGTATTTTTTGTTAAATATAATTCAAAGTACCAAAAATGTCGAAAATAAGATAATGACTACTTCTAAAAATATATTGAAATAATTTGATAAAATATTATGAGAATTTCTAGACATCAACATTTTTGTGACATACTAAAAAAAATTATGATGTAAAAATATTACATGAATACCCATGAATTAAATTTTTAAGTAATTATTTTAGTAAATCAACTGAATTTAGAAAATAAGGAGTAAAATCAATATCATGACTTTAATCCAAATTTTTAATACATAATGAGAACTCACCTGACATCAGAATATCCGTAGGAATGTCTATTAAAATAATAATTAACTTACTGGGAACATTTACTAAGTATAATTAATTAAATAATAAATAAAAAGGACAGATTAGTGTTATTCACACATCCAATCATCAATTATTAAGTAGAATAATTCCCATACCCTGTGGAATTAGATGCTACCCGTGTTACAGTACCAAAAACACGTGACCAGCTACAACTGGTTAACCTGTTAGCCTCATTTTCATTCCCTTTGAGCCCCTTTACCCCTCAGAAGCACAATATTGGGACTCCAAAAGCCATAAATAAAGAGCTCTTTAGGGGATATTGATACCCAGAGACCCAGTGATATTTATATCCAGACACCATGCCAACGTAATCAAATACTTATAAGACATAATTAAGTAATTTGGGGCTTTAGTCTGATCAATAATATCCATCCTCAACCCTCTTTAATGAATTTAAACTGCTGAACAACCTTATAACCCCAGTATACAGGTTTAACACACCAGTGCACTTCCCAAACAGATACCCAAAAGATTTAATAATATACCAGAGAGTCTTATTATGCTTTCTCTGTCGTGACAGCTTGGTTACAAAGCCCTGCCACTTCACCATGTATTTTATATACATATTGTCTTTGTCCAAAAGATCCTTCAAACTAAAGGGCACAAAGTAACCAGGCCTACATGTCTTCATACTGAGATCCCTGAAGAGAATATTAAAGATCCCCAATATAACAATATAGTTGGGGCCTCTCTATAAAAATTTTTAATGATCAATTTATCTATATTGATTTATAACAATAAACTATATTCAAACCAATTAACCTTGCAATAAGCTTTATCCAAATATTTTACAGATTATCGATGCATTTCTTAAATAATACATTTATTATTTATTCTATCACCTCTGGTAGCAAAAGGATAGCAAGGATCTTGGCATCCAAGAGGCTGACTATTGGGGGTCTGGCCGGGAAATATTCCATTTATTATATTTAATACCTTGGAACACACATTTCATGTAAAATTAAATCAAAGATAAATTTATCTGAATTTTTAACTGTGATTCATCATTAAATTTTTTTGCAGTGGATTTCAAAACCAATGCAGAATTCAAAATCTATTATTCAAATCTTTTCAAGATAAGAAAAGAAGAATATATTAAAAATTACAAACCTACTGGTTGGGAAGCTTCAACTCAAGCTGAGCCACTCAATATCTCTTCTGCACATAAACACCTAGATAAACTCCTTCAACAAGAAGATCTTGAGAGGCGTATCAACTTCCAGACAGTATTAAGAAAACATAAAGGTTGGAAGAAATACTGTATAAATTCCATTTCAAAATACAAATTTAAGTATAAAACTTACCATATTATTTTAATTAAAATAAAATTAATATATTTTATTGACCAATAAAATAACATTTTACCATCAGTGAACCCTTATATACCAGAAACCACCACCACTGAAAATGATTTATTGGATCAAGAAGTCCCAGATATCTCTGGATGCCCTGAAAATATTGATTGAAGACCTCATTGGGACACACCAAGACCCCATAGGATTACCTATTAAGGACAAATTTAATCCCAATAAAGTCCTGGTACCTTTCAACATAAACTTCAGTGAGTTTTGAAATAAAACTTATTTTTACAGATTTTTCTTTAGAACAATACTTTTAAACATTTTATTCAATATGAATAGATGTAAAAAATAAGCCTCAGGGAGAATTCCTCCTTTGGATCTTTTCCAGGAGCCCCCAGTAACTGTGAGACCACCAAAAATTAAAAACCATGAGGGGACTGGAACCCTTGAATCAAATTTTGATGGACAAGGAACAGCCCCAAGTACTTCTGCCCTCCCCCAACCTGGAGCTGGAGAAGGTAGTAGAATTAACATCCCCTCCACTCCAAGAAGATTCCCTGAAACCACCCCAGCAGAATCTGGCCATGGAAGCCAGGATCAAAGACTTAGTCAGAGAGCATGTGAAATATTGGGAAGAGTTCAAAGAAGCCAACCCAATGAGGATATGGTATCTATGAAAAAGATAATCTCCCAGGAAAAAAATACCCAGATAGCTCTTCAGAAAATCATTCCAAGGAAAGAGGTAGGATCCTACGTAGAAAAGTGGAATACTTGGGATCAATGAGCCCAACTGAAAGGCAAAGGATCAGGAAAGAAGAGATCTTCTTCCCATCCAAAGCCAAAGGGAAAGAAGGATTGGGATCAGATAATATCCTTAGCTCAAAAGTGGAAACAAGTGTACAACAATTAGCCTCTAATTATGGACCCAGTAAATTGTCTTAACCAACCTCTGATGTAATTACTTCCTTTTCTAATGATATGCGACATAATTTAAAGATTTTTTTGTGGGAATTTGGAAGGTGTTTACACCCAGATGGATAAGTAAACCTCAGTAGTGGCCAAATTAATTAACAACAAAACAAAAACTGTAGGAATGGAAGATATTATAGAACATACAGAATAATTTTTGGAGATAATTAATCAAGGTAAAATCAGAAGACTCAAACAATTGAGAATATTTCATCAGGTATCCAAGAAGATTTTATCATGTCTTTTCAACCTTTGAAAGAAGAATCAGTAAATACTACTAACAACTCCATTCTGTCTGTTAGTGAAAAATTAGATCTGCTTAATAATGAAGTGGAACTGCAACTTAATCTTATCAAGAATGATCTTAGAGACTTAACAGTCAATCTGACAACCCCTTGAGGAGTACCACAGAGGAACCAAAACCTCCCAGACAAACAACTACAACTTATGCACCACCCCTACTAGGAAAGCATAGGAGTGACACCTTCAGGCCTAGTCCTACTCCTGAAATGGAACAAGCCCTCAAACCTTTACCCCCAATTTCAGAATGGCCTAAGTTCTCCGCTGAAGGGGAATACAATCATATAAATTTCATTAAATTTATTGACTATACTATTAACTCTCATGGCTTACCAGAAGCTATAGCTGTAGTCAGGCTGCCCAGACTATTTGAAGGAGTAGCTTTAAACTGGTTTATCAGTAAAAGAGAAGAAGTAGGATCCTTACCATGGAATTCTTGGAAACTTCTCACTAAAGAACAATTTGGTTCTAGAATTTGGAAAATAAAAATGATGAAGATTTTTGAAAATTCCTCATTTGAATCCTCCAAGGATAAGCCTCACAAATGGTGCTTGGAAAAGAAGAAAAGAGTCAATTGCTTTTATCCAGATGCTGATAAAGATGAAGTGAATGAAAGAATCCTCAACTTGAGTCCTGGAATTCTTAACCATAGTGTGAGATGCAGGATGAGTATGGATGCTGACTTACCAACTCTAATCAATGTGTTAGAAAAGTCATAGACATGAATGGGTTAGACAAGAAGGTTCCTTCTAGACCTGAAGATAACTTCAACATTAACAAAACCAGAGAACAAACCCCTCTGATAAATACCTCTGATAATGAGAAACCTAATGAGAACAGGGACAAAGGGAGAATGCCTGGAACTTTTTGGAATTCTAACAAGAAAGGGCATGTGAGACAAGACTGCCCATTACCAAAAAGAAAGATAGCAGTCTTGGAAGGTGAGAAGGAGGTTGAAGGGAATCAGAACTATGAAGATATAGCTGATATTGAAGGATCCCTTTCTGAATGTGAAGTTGTCCTGACCAACCCTGTTAATGTTATAGAGGGAGATATAGGCACTGCTACAGAAATAAATAACATCCATGCGCACTCAAGTTTTCCCCAAAAATGGCATTCTACTATAATTCCTAGACATATCACGCATGTTAAACCATTCACAGTTAAACCTATGAGTGGTAAGAGTTATACTACTGGTCAAAATTTCTATGCAACAGAATTGCATAGAGACAGAATTATAAGGTTATTACCGGATAGTCGAGCTTTCTGCTCATGTTTCTGTACTTAATTATTAAACAAACGGGATCCAAATTTGAAAAAACACCTTCTGCCTGTCCAAAAAGCTATGTTTAGCTCTTGCAACTCTACCATAAATGCTATTTGAGTATGGACTGCTCCTATAATATTAACCCATACTAAAGGATCTTTAAGAATAAAAGTGGAATTTGTGGTATTGCTCAATGGATTATGTGACTACCTGATAATAGGTAATGATGCTTTATGTCTATATGGTAAAGATGTGTTCCAGAGTAAATGGAGATAATTTACAGTGGGTGGTAATTGGGACAAAAAGTTTAAGATATTCCCCATCCAATCTAACTTCCCCTCTTCCACTTATCAAAAGCATTTAGAAGACTTTAATCAAGAATACTTCTCTCAAGCAGCTCTCAATATGAAAATTTCTGAGGAGCAGAAGAAAGATATATTGACATTCTTCTTTGAGAACCAAAATGCTTTTTTTACTAAAGCTCATCCCATTGGTGATATCAAAGGACATGAAATGGTATTGAAATTGACTATTAAGCCTCCTTATCCTCACAACTTAAGAAGACCAGCTTATCCATTTTTTTCTAAGTCTAGAATGGCTCTTGAGGAACATATCCCAGAACTGATAGACTTACAAGTATTAAGGAAATAAGGGCAAAATTAGCAGGTGGATGTGACCACACCTGTAATGATAGCTTGGCATAATTACAAGTCACAGATGGTAGGAGACTTCAGAATTCTCAATAATTATACTCAGGGAGATTATTATCCTATACCCCCAAATGATCATGCTCTACATAATTTTCCCAAGGAATATATATCACTGATGTGGATATTCTTCAAGGTTTCCACCAGATACCTATAAGCCCTGACGGAAGAAATTTTATGAGAATAATCTGTCATTTGGGAATATATGAATATCTTATGATTCCCTTTGGTATAAAGAATGCCCCATCACACTTCCAGAGAAAAATGGATACAGTTCTAAGTCATACATCAGACAAGGGTAAATGATGGTATATATAGATGATTTTATCATATATTCTGATGATTGGGATACTCATAACAGCCAAATGAGATTAGTACTCCAAAATATCTCCAAAGAAGGATTAAAAGTATCCATGAAGAAATGCATTTTTGGATATGGGAAATTGAAAGCCCAATAGTCTCTGGTCTAACTCTAGCTGCTGATAAAAATAAGATAGCTGCTGTCATGAAAGAAACATTTCTCAAAATAAAACAGAGTTACTATCTTTCATTAGTTTTTGCAGTTACTACAGACAATAAATACCAAAGTTTTCTATGCTAACTAAAAGTCTGTATGAAATATTCAACAACAACACTTTAATGAGAGATTGAGAAACTATGACCTCTACTCCTTTAATCATCCAACTGGATTACTCCAAGCCCTTTAAACTGTACAATGATGCTGTAAGACTCTAAATGGTTCTAGGCCGTGGCAGTTCTGTGGAGGGTAAAGGTGCTGTTTGGGCTGCCCTCCTAAGTGTTAAAAAATATTTAAATTTAACCAAGATCAAGGTCCAAAAAATGGTAAATGAAGAATCAAGTAGTAAAGGATAAAGATGATAGTAGTTCAATAGCAATGGAACATCACTAATTTAAGCCAAGATTATGTGGGATAAACTTAGACAAAAGAAGCAAAAGTTTCTTTAAAGTTCAAAGAACAAAGCTGTTGCATGTAAACAATGCCAACAAGCTAATAACTCTGGGTTTAAGCACAAGATTGGGGATGATAAACTCAAACCCAACCAACCTCCAGGTTCTCAATGAACCTGCCCAACTCTTCGCAATCCAGCACTTCAAGGGTACCAGATAACTGAGGGTTGCTGTACAAGACAAAGCACTATGTTTAAGAAGCTCTAAAAGCAAACAGTAACTGATTTGAAGCAAGGATAACCTCAACACTTCTCAAGGAACTCAAGAGTAGGCTTGCACACTGCAACTCCAAAAAAATAAGGGAGGTATAAAACTCCAGGTCTTAAGCTTAATAAGACCTCTTCAATATATTGTGATTGGCTCCAGAAAGATGATCAAGGAGGGATCAAGACCAGTATGGTCAGAGAAAGGGATCAAGGAGTGGTATAACACACTCAAGAATTCCAACAGAAAGAAATATCTTCAACAAGCTAGGCTATTGGCTGGTGATAAGGATCAGGCCACAGAGGGGAAAAGACTCAGGATCAATGGATCAGGGGGCAATCATAGATATACCCAAGATGAGGATGAGGATCAGATTTCAATGATAACCGGGGGGACATATGCACAAACTCCCATGGACGTTTTGAAAAGGCAGGGGAGAGCCCCTCCTTTTATAGACCATGGGTCCCTGTAGACTATTTACAAACTACTACAAATAGAGCGGATTTTTTTTTTTTTCAGGATTGTCATGAGAAAACCAAAGGGAAAAAAAGAAACAACAAAAACTCAAAAAAAAAAGAACAACTGAATCAAAATAATGGCCCATGCCAGGGATGGGCATGGGCAAGAGAGTAGTTAGTGAGACACCCACAGACATGCTGACGGGCCTGGGCAACAGTTGAGACCCGCGTGGGCAACGGACAAGCCGGGCGGTAAACCAGTGAGCTGGAGGTGGATGGTGATGAGGTAGGCTGAAGGTCATACTGGTTGTTTTTTTGGGTCAAATGGATCTTTGTGGATCTAGGTCTTGCAGAGGATGAGGAGTAGGTGGAGGAGGCAGAGGATGAGACAGAGGTGGATGTAGAGCAGATTGGATTGGTAGGACAGGTGAGATGGTGAGGATTGAGGCAAGATTTAGAGGTGGCACAATGGAGGATTCTGGATTGAAATCAACAGGCAAGGGGGGTGAGAGGAAGGGGTACAAAGGATGGGTAGAAGACAGGTTGTTGAGTTTGGGGCAGCCAAGAGGAGCGAGTTGAAAGGATGAGCAATTTGAGAGAGCATGTTAGCATTCTTGGCGGATGGGACAAGTTTGAGGGCTGAGGGTTGTAGTGGGTCCTCAAGGGGGATGGTAGAATGATGATGATTGATGGCAGAGCGGTGGGATGAGCTTGGGGTTGTTGTGGTTCCATTGTTTGACTTGGAAGGTCTTCAGCCATTAGTCAGGCGGTCTATCTGCTAGTGTCAAGCAGATTCCCAGAGCGTCCTCAAGATGGGCTCATACGGTTGATCATGAGTTGAATGAGGTGCCAAGTTGGAAGAGTTGTCTATCCGCTTGGGCTGGCTGCTGGGAATCAGCAATAAGAATGATTTCTGGGAAGGTTTCAAGAGAGGGCAGGGGGTGCTGTGGAAACGGACATGGTAGGGGGGGGGGTGATGATCAGAGGAGGACTCTCTGGCAAGATTGTTGGTCCATTGGTTGGATGACTGGCCAAGGTGAGAGATAGGGGTGCAAGATTGGTTGTGGGAACAACCAATCAAGTCAGCAGATGGAGGTTGTTCCCATGAGGGACCTTGCGCAGATGACCAGATAGGATGGCAGCGGGGTGAGGGATGATGATTAGAGGAGTTTGAGAGTAGTTGTTTGACCAAGTTGACATTAGAGGATTGGATGGCCCAATTAAAACTGGCCAAAGGGTTCCGATTGTCTAAGAATGTCACAATGAATGGCCATCAGCCATCAATGTTGATGAAAATTCCAGTGCCAGCAAGGGTTGAGCCAAGCCAAGCCTGTCTTAACCTGTGCAATTTGGCAAAACAAAGGACCAAAGAAAGAAGCACAAAGATTGAACACAAGACCTGGGCAGTTGGAAACTCCAAGAGATGATCCTAGAGGACTAGGAGAGTGGGAGCTGGAAGTTTGGGAACTGGATATGGAAATCATTCTGGATCATTTTTTTTTTGGATCTAAATGGAGGCCATAAAAAAGTTCATAAAAATTTTAATTTTTCTTTACTGGTCCAGAGGTGTCCCAGATTGGGCACCACAACCCCTGTATGGAAGAATTAGGAGCTACTCTGTGTCAGCCTGCTACTATGTACAGAGCAACCTGTCAATAGCAACACAAAACTATGAAAAATAAGAATATCTCAATTAACAAAAGAAGGAGTGAGAAATCCATAAATATTAATAAAGAAATGGATTCCGCACCCAAAATTAGGTAGGGTCACTCACTGACCCCACCCTTGAATTTCAAGTCCTTACATTTTTAAAAAAAAGAAAAGTACTAAAAATTACGACACCAGTATGGCACTTTTTGGCCATTCTAATATTTCACACGTGTTGTCACGTATAGGGTTTAAACTGCAAATTCACTCAGAATTGAGGTTTTGTGTATATTTTAGGAGTTACACACGGAAATGTTTTATGTCACAATTTCCGCATGCAGCTCCGCATCATTACATATCCCTACGTACTCATAGTAGCAGATTCCCGCGTACTAGAGACCCGCGCGCGGCTAATTCTGCGACGCATGCAGCGGATCCTACCCCGCGTGCATCTGTACTAACTGATCCCTGCGTCTGGATCTGTGGTGACTAATCTGACAACCAGGTCCCGCTCAGAAGAGCTACAACCTAGTTAGAGTTGCCTAGCATATGTAACAAGTTTACATCGGCATTAGTAATAGTCCAAAAAAACCAAAACTTAAATAAAATTAATAAAAATTAAATTTAGAACATTTTTAAAGCAATATTACAAATGAAGGATGAGTACAGAATGATCAAATTTATGCCATAACAGATTAACAGATCCTGTGGCTAAAATAGTACAGAAATCCAGAAGATCTAAGGTCAGCTGATTGACAGCACCAAGTGGAAGTGCAAATCTTTCCTTGACAGGCTTGCCAGCCTCAAAACACAAGCAGAATCCTCTCTACGTGCCCTGAGAAGCTCAAAATCACCCCCAAAATGTATTTATACAGACCTCTTTGGATCAATTATTCCATCATCAGTTTGCCAGAAATTATTATTATCAATCAGACACCGTTTCATTGTTAGTCAAGAGCTTATGAAGATTCTAAGCAAGTGATTTATGACCAAGTCTGTAGTATTATTATTCATTTCTTAAAACCAATCAACCCTTGAAGTTTAGTCAGGCAATCCACCCCATCTGCTCTGAAAACATTCCCATTATTGCAGGATTTTTGTGATATAGTGCTCAGAGTGAGTGTTTCCCTTCCTGTCTAGGCCAGTGTGATGTTATGCCCAGCCATTATTGATATAAGCCCTTTCTAAGGCACCCATCTTCATTCCAAGTTTCTTAAACTGCCTAAGGAGGCCCCTTGAAGAGAGGTTGCTTTGTCTGTAAAGACCCCCAGTAGTATAATACTGTGGCCCCTCTTTTAAATACATATTGAAAAACTAATATTACCAAACCAATTAAGCCTTGCAACTTCTCTTATTATATTGTTTTTTTGAGCCTCTAAGCATTTATTTTTGGAATAATAATTTTTATTATTATCTGATTATTTTTATCACTCTCTTTAGCTAATGGAATGCAAGGTTCCTGGTATCAGAGAGCTGAAAACTGGGGGTCTGGCTGGGAAATATCCTGAAATAGTTAATCTTTGATTATTTATTCCTTGGACCAGTCTATCTTTTTAAAAATAACTTAAAATACTTATAAAATATATTTTTGATCCTTTGTTTCTCTAGTGGATCTTAAGACCAACGGAGAATTGATCCATTATTTTTTGAACCTTCTTAAAAAGAAAAAAGAAGAAAAAATCCCTAACTTTGTCCCTGTTATTATAAATCCTGAGCAACAAAAAGAGAAATAGATTTATTATAAACAGCAGGTTATAAAGGACAAAGAACTTGAGCTTGAAAGAATTATCAATTTCAATTCTTTATTAAGGCAACATAAGGAGTGGACGATTTATAAAAGGAAGCTTTATATTGATAAACTAAATAATCCTGAAGATAAAGAAAAATCCAAAACTAATAAAAGTGATTATTTTTCTAAAAATATCATCTTGCGACGTAAAAATACAAAAAAATATTAAACTTATATTTTTTGTGTTTATCCATCTCAGTGGATATAGTTTTTGGTGATCTCATTGACCAGGAACTCCTAGAGGACATCCCAGACGGTGTACCCTTGGACTTACCCTTGGATTTTTCCCAGTATCTGACGGGAACTCACTCAGACCCCATTGGAATACCCTCCAAGGACAGTTGTGATCCCAACCATGTGTTGGTACCCTTGAATTTAACTTTAAGTAAGTAAAAATATATAAAAAAAAATTATTAAAAATATAAATACACAAAAAATATTATTTTTTTAAATTTTCAAGTCTTTTCTCAAAAGTTTCAACAAAAGACTTACTCATTTTTTGGTGCTATGTACCAAAACAGGCTTAAACCCCCGCAACAGGTAGAGCCCCATTATATTGATCTCTGCCTGGAGGAACCCATACGCGCAAGGACTCCAGTCGCAAGCGCAATCAGGGGGATGAAACCTGTGACCATAGCGTCACGGGGGACAACAATGGCGACTACCTCGGCCAACCAATTGACCAACAAAGCCTTGGAGAACCACCCGTTGCCCGACAAGTTATCCCAGGAGGATAATGGTCCTCCAATGCCACCCCAGCTGGACTCAAACAAGGAGGAAAGATTCAAGGTGTTAGTGAAAGAGCACGTGAGCTATTGGGAACAATTCAAGTTAGCTCAGACCCAGGAGGATCAGCCAGGTATGAGAAAAGCTATTTCTCTGGCAAAGAAATGTCAGATTTCTCTGCAAAGGTTGATCCCAAAGAAAGAAGTAGAACGCTACGTTCAGAACTGGAATGCTTGGGATCACTTAGCTTCCTTAAAGGGAAAGGACCCCAAAAATTAAAGGTCCTCAGTCCATCAATATTTAAGGAACCCAAATGATTGGGACAGCATAATATACCTAGCCCAGAAGTGGAAAAAGGTGTACCACAATCAGATGTATAAGGTCTTAATAGCTTTTCTGTAAATGTGTCTCACAATTTTATGGTTATCAGCCAATCTTTTGACAAAGTTTATCAACAATTGAACAGATTGAGCCTGAGTATTTTCAGAGTGATTGATACCCAGTCTCAGACCATGAGAATTGATGAGTGAGAAATACAAAAAATCAAGGATAGTATAAAATCTAGTAAGTTGGACCTGATGAAACATATTGATGATAACAAATACATTCTTCAGGAAGATATTCTTGCAACCATGAACCAGCTTAAGGAAGAAGTTAAGAAAACTAGTCCTACTCCTTCAGCTCATCTGATTAACAAAATTGATTTAATAAACAACAAACTTGATTTTGAGTTGGGTATTATTCAGAATGATCTCAGAGATCTTAAAGTAAATTCTACTAACTCCCCAGTCATTGACTTGGAAGAAACTAGACCTGCTAGGTTTACCAGTACTCCTAGTGTTCTTGCCAGAACTAGGACAACTAGGGATGAATGTTTTAGGCCCAATCCTACTCCTGAGATATAAAAGGATTTGAAGTTACTTCCAACCATTACTGAATGGCCTAAATTATCCAGAGAAGGAGAATACAACCATTTCAGTTTCATTAAATTCATTTATTATACCCTTGCTTCTTATGAACTCCCTGGTACAATAGTTGTGGTAAGATTGCCCAGTCTATTTGAAGGAGTGGCTCTTGATTGGTTTATCAATAAAAGAGAAGAACTTGGATCTTTATCCTGGAGTTTTTGGAAAGAAATGATCAAAGTAAAATTTGGTACTTGGATTTGGAAAAGAAAGATGGGGAAAACTTTTGAAACCTCCCAGTTTGATCCATCCAAGGAAAAACCTCATAAGTGGTGCTTAGACCAGAAAAGAAGGTTAGACTGTTTTTATCAGGATCCTGATAAAGAAGAAGTCAATGAAAGACTTCTAAACTTATTTCCAGGACAAATCAACCACAGTGTAAGGTGAAGAATGCCTATGGACTCTGATCATTCCACCCTGATAGGTGTATTGGAAGAAACTATTGATTTCAATGGTCTAGATAAGAGAGTCAACAGACTCCCGAGAGAACAAAATACTAGGTACAGGGAAGAGTATATGGCCAAAACTAAGGAATCCCCTGCCACTAATCCAACTACCTTGGAGATCAAGAAGACTCCAGAGTCAAAGGAAAAAGTATGTTGGAACTGTAACCAAACAGGACATGTAAGACCTGATTGTCCTCTACCTAGGAAAAGGATTAATCCTATTGAAGGAGAAGAGTATGATAATCCTGAACCCCACCTTGATGATACTGATGGATCACTTTCTGAGTGTGAATTGATGATCACTAACCGCATCAATGTTATTGAAGGAAGTATTGATTCTTCTCTAGACATAAATTCTTTTAATTAGGATTCTAACTTAACTCAAAAATGGAATCCCAACATGAGGATTCACCACATCTCTGAGGCTAAGGCCTTGATTCTGAAACTTTCTGCCAGTAAAAGTTACACTTCAGGCAAAACATGCTACGCTACTGGTTTGATCCAAGGTTCCCGTGTTAAGTTACTCTTGGACAGTGGAGCCTTTTGATCTTGTATTGGTTCAACTGATACTTCACCATAGGAGGAGACTGGAACAAGAAGTTTCATATATGCCTTGTCGATGCTCAAATTTCTGATTCAACTTATGAAAAAAAATTAAAGATTTTCAATCAGGAATACTTCTCTCAAGCAGCTTTGAATCCCCTTCTCAATGAAGAACAAAGACGGGACATCCTACAAGTATGCTTTGAAAATTCAAATGCTTTCTGTACCAAGGATCACCCCATTGGTAACATCAAAGGACATGATATGATCCGACTCTAACCATTAAGCCTCCCTACCTACTTAACCTCAGGAGACCTGCTTACCCTTCTAGTCCAAAATCTAGAGCTGCTCTGGAAACCCATATTCAAGGGTTGGTTGACCTAAAAGTCTTAAGGAAAGTAGGACACAATGAACAAGTAGATATCACTACTCCAGTGATTATAGCTTGGCATAATGAAAATTCAAGGATGGTTCAAGATTTCAGAATGCTGAACAACTACACCCAAGCTGATTATTATCCAATTCCAAGGATTGACCATGCTCTGCATAACCTATCAAAAGCTAAGGACATAACTACCATGGACATGCTGAAAGGTTTTCAACAAATACCTATCAGCCCTGATAGCCGGAAATTCATCAGAAATATTTGTCATTTGGGAATTTATGAGTATCTAAGGATGCATTTTGGTATAAAAAATTCTCATTCTCATTTTCAAAGGATGATGGAATCAGTTCTAGCATTGTTCATCAGACAAGGATGGATGATGTTTTAAATTGATGTTGTTATCATTTAATCTGATGATTGGGATACCCACCTGGATTAAGTAAGATTAGTCCCCAAAACCATATCTGCCGTGAGATTAAAGGTATCAATGAAAAAGTGCAACTTTGGCTACGGAGAACTCAAAGCCTTAGGACACATTGCCTCTGCACTAACCTTAGCTGCTGACCAAAACAAGATAGCAGCAGTGATGAATAGGCCAATGCCTCAGAATAAAACTGAAATCCTATCTTTTATTAGCTTTTGCAGCTACTATAGGAAGTACTTACAAAATTTTGCTCTTCTAACCAAGTGTCTGTATATAATTTGCAACAACACCACCTTGTTCAAAATGACTCATGAAATATTTAAGAATTATGAGGCACTCAAGATGGCCATGGATTCAGTTCCAGTACTGATTCAGTCAGACTATTCCAAACCCTTCAAGCTCTATATAGTTGCTAGTATGGACAGGCTAGGAGCTGCATTACACCAGGAAGTCATAGAGGATGAAAAATCGGTTGAAAAACCTATACTCTTCATATCCAGACAAGTTAAGATACTGAGAAAAGGAATGGTGCAATCCAAATGGAACGCCTTGCTTTAGTATGAGCTCTGGAAAAAATTCATTACTAATTAGAAGGCACCAAGTTTAAAGTGATTACTGAATGAAATTCTTTCAGGACTTTGATGAACATGAAGACCCCTAGTAGGCACATGGTAAGATGGCAGATAGCCATACAACAGTACAGAGGTCAGATGACCATAGTTCACCAAGCCGGTACTAAACAGAAGAATGCTGATAGTTTGAGCAGGAATGCTTTACCCAATGAACCAAGTTACCCTGCTTATGACCCAGAGGATAATGATATCTTCCCTATCCTTAACATTAACATGTCCAATGTTGAAGCTTCTATAATGGGAATCCACATTTGTGAATTGGATGAATCCTTGTTCTACTCAATCAAAGAATCTTATAATTCTGGCATGAAAACTCTGCTCACCATTATGGAAAGTACTTCTCCACCATATGAACTGATCAATAGCCTACCTGAACCCCTCTTGAAACCATACAAAGCTGGAAGGTTCACCAAATGCGATGGTCTAGTATACTACAGGCATCAACATTCAAGTGTTATAGTCTTAAATAAGGATGACCATATCAAACACGTCCTGGCTGAATGCCATGATAACTGCTCATCTGGTCATTTATCTGCTGATAAAACCTTAGATAAGGTTAAACAAACTGCTTGGTGGATAAATTGGAGAGACTCCACTATCCAGTATGTTACTAGTTGTGAAAATTGTCAGAAGTCCAACAGGACCACTGGGAGAAGGTTTGGTCTACTGCAAAAGATTGCTGAACCCAAGAAAAGATGGGAGATCATCAACATGGACTTTGTAACTGGACTACCACCAGGAGGAGCCTAATACTACAACGCAGTCCTAGTCATTGAGGATAGGTTCTCCAAGAAAGCAATGTTTCTACCTAATCACAAGGGAGACACTGCTATGGAGGTTGCCCTATTATTTTGGAACAGACTCTTTGCTGATGTTGGAGTTCCCAAAATCATTATCAGTGACAGAGATCATAAATTCACCTCTGATCTCTGGATAAATCTTCATGACATGCTGGGAACCACCTTAGCTTTCTCTACAGCTTATCAACCTCAGGCAGATGGTTTAGCTGAAAGGATGATTCAGACCCTGGAAGACATGCTCAGTAGATTCTGTAGCTTTGGTCTAGAATACAAGAATTCTGATGGCTGTTTCAAAAACTGGGTTAGCTCTTTACCTGCAATAGAGATGACCTACCACAGTAGCAAGCACTCTACCACTAAGGAAGCACCCTACATACTGGAAAGAGGATCGATTCCTACATCACCCAAGGATAACCTTAATCACCAGCTAATAAATATTCACCCTACATCACTTGATTTCAAGAAAATGATAGATGTAGCCAATAAACATGCTATTAGGTGTTTCCAGGATGATGTGGAGTATAACCAACAAAGGTGGGATAAAACCCATAAGGAGCCTGATTTCAAGATTGGTCATCAAGTCATGCTCTCTACCACCAAATTCACCATATTAGCTGGAAATAGAAAGCTTAGAACAGATTTTGTTGGACCTTTCACCATTCATAAACTTCATGGTAAGAATGCTGTGGAAGTAATCCTTAGGGATGAGCTTTCTATGAAACACCCAGTCTTCCCAGTAAGTCTCATCAAACACTACCACCCAAGGAATGGAGAATATACTCCTTTTCCTGGAATACCTCTTGCAGAAGAACCTGAAAAAGACAGAGGAAAAATTAGCAAGATCCTTAAAGATAAAAAAGAAAGGATCAATGGAAAAGATGTCAGACTCTACCCAGTTAGATACAAGGTAGAATCAGATGATAAAGATGAATAGTTGCCCAAACATAATATCCATGATTGAGCCATACACCTCAGGAACTACAGAGCTAGCAGAAGGAATTGAACCAAAAAATGTTTTTCAGATATAGACATATCTTGGAGTGGGGGAATGTCAGCTTGCTACTATGTACAGAGCAACCTGTCAATAGCCACAAAAAACTATGAAAAATAAGAATATCTCAATCAACAAAAGAAGGAGTGAAAAATCCAAAATTATTGTTAAAGAAATGGATTCCTCACCCAAAATTAGGTAGGTTCACTCACTGACCCCACCCTTGATTTCCAAGTCCTTTTATTTTTAAAAGAATTAAAAAGAAAAATACTAAAAATTACGACACCAGTATGGCACCTTTTGGCCATTCTAATATTTCACACGTTTTGTCACGTATAGGGTTTAGCTCTAAAATTCACTCAGAATTGAGGTGTTTTGTATATTTTAGGAGTTACACGCAGAAATGTGTTATGTCACAATTCCCGTGCGCAGCCCCACATCATTACATATTTGTACGTACTCATAGTAGCAGATTCCCGCATAATAGAGACCCGCGCGCAGCTAATTCTGCCACGGACGCAGCGGATCCTACCCCGCGTGCATCTGTACTAACTGATCTTGCGTCTGGAACTGTTTTGATTAATCTGACAACCAGGTACTGCTAAGAAGAGCTACCTCCTAGTTATAGTTTCCTAGCATATGTAACAAGTTGAAATATGCATTAGTAATACTCTTAAAAATCAAAACTTAAATAAAATTAATAAAAATTAAGTTTAGAACATTTTTAATAATAAATCAAAGATGAAGGATTACCTCATAAATCACTGAATCTGATCTTTGAAGACCACAAAACACTACAAGGAGTGGTCATAAAAATTATTGAAAATTACCTACGTGGTCAGTAGATGATAGAAAATCAGTAAAAATCCACATATGCCCCCTTTAAAAAAATAACAATAGTACAAATTAAGGATGATTACAGAATGATTCAATTTACGCAATAACTGATTAACAGATCCTGTAGCTAAAATAGTACAGAATGTCAAATCATTCACTGGGAAGCTCTCTGCGCAGCCCGCTCAATCCTGATACGTAGTAACCTGCGCGTCACCAGAAAAACTGAATACACCGGGGGATTCCCCCTCACCCAATCACACCTTCATCTGAACCTCATTGGGGCGGACTGTCTCTCTGCTTTCCATGATTGAACTGCCATCTTAGTTTCTTCCTAATCTCTACTTCATCTTTACTTCTGTTTCTTTTCCTTTATTCTCAACATCTCCTTCCTATTTTCCGTTTCCTCATTCTCTACTTTATAACTCAACATTGTCACATCCTCAACGTCGCCAAATCACTGTCAACAACTCAATCAGGACTTGACTCAATTCAAATTCACTCCTCAAGTCTTTGAATGTCTGGTATGATTTCAATCTTATCTCATTCAAGCTTCTAATTGTTCTTCATCTCTTCTTTTTTTATCTTTTCATTCCTCAACTCACGTCGGGTTTTTACTCAGTCTGTTCCTATTCCCTCCAATATGATGATCTTTATCAACCTTTACCCATTCAATTAACACGTTTAAAAGCCAAATTGCACAACTATCTAACCGCTTGATACTATGGAGGGACCTGGCAACATGGACGGCTTCCAACAAATCATGCTCAAGGCTTCTCTCAAAGCTGTCCCAAATCTGAGGGACAAAAACTACTCAATTTGGAAAGACAAGATAACCATTCTACTCAAACTTAAAGTTAACAAAAAAATACTTGACAAAAAGACTAAAAATTTTAGCCCCATAAACAATCTTGAAACTCCAGTAATCATTCTTTCCAAAATTGACTCTATCATGCACAACAATGTAGTGAACCCCAACAACATCAATTTGGCTAAGGGCCTATAGAAAACAATCAAGGAATGATTCACGTCTTCTCAAACCGCTAACCAAGCCCATGTCTTCAACATCTTTCTGTACCATCCTTTAAAACCTGAAGCCATCACTTCCTTTATCACAGAAATCAAGTTTTCTCTCAAGGAAATGCTCAAAGTCGGTATTAAACTTCCTTCAGACATCTTGGCGTACCTAGTCTTTTTTAAATTTCCCAATTCACTTCACTCGCTTTGTCAGCAAATTATGCACTCAGACAAGGAGATCAGGGTCAAACTAGTTCTAAATCCCTTGACCCAGCTCAACAAAAAATTCAAATCAAAACTCACCAAGACTACTGTCAGAGAAACCGCACTCATAACCAACAGTTCCAAAACTCCTACCTCCAAACTTCAACAATGTAAACTAGGATATCATCATCCCAACGTTAACGACAATCCTGAGGAACAATGCTGGCATAAGCACAAGCACTTAGCCCCTGACTGGTGGAAAGAAGCTCAAGCAAAACAGAGAGCTCAGAAGAAGACCAAAAGCAACAAAGTCGCCCACTACCATGCCCTCTTAACCACTTGGATCAACAAGGTGAATGCTGACCATTGCATCATCCTTGACTCTGGAGCCTCATTCCACTTGTTCAACTCCATTAAATACTTCACTTCCTTACAAGATTGCAACAGAGAACACATCAGCACTGGAAAAGATGGAGCTAATCTCCCTATCAAAGGGAAAGGAAAAGTGGTTCTTTCCTGGAGAAATTCCCTCACCCGACTCTCCAAACGCTTCTTTGTCACCAATCTTGTCATTAATTGCATTAGTCCTGGAGTCCTGGTATTGGAAAAATAATGCTTGGTTTCAGCTCATGGCAACTCCTTCAAATTCCACCACAATTGGAACTCTTGCTTTGAAAGGCTTCATTTGAGACAACCTCTTTGCTCTCAACCTCCCTCACTCAATTGGAAACAATTCAAAGATCAGTTATCTCACTCAAAAAACCATCAATTACAACAAAATGCTCTATCTTCATCAATCACTTGGTCATGCTAGTCCTCACCAACTGAGAAATGTGTATCCTGAAATTCCCCACTCCCTGATTGACAACTTCCAATGCTTGGACTGCGTATTCTCAAAGATCACCGAAACCCCTTTCAACACTAAAGCAAACCCGGCCTTCAAAACTTTTGAGAAGCTTAACATTGATTTGATGGGTCCAATTAATCTGGAATCCTGCAACAGGATGAGGTATATCATGACCATCATTTATAGCCTTTCCGGGTATCTGTCCGCTATTCCCCTAAGTTCTAAATCTGACGCTTGTCCTCAAATTGTATCCATTCTTAGATTTGAGAAGCAAAAAAAAGGCTGCTTTCCCGCCAACATCTGTACTGATTGTGGAGGAGAATTCAACTCCCAAGAACTCTTCTCCTTCTTTCAAGAAAATTCCATCCAACAAATTGTGTCAGAACCTTATCATCATGAACACAATGGAAGATCCACATGTGCCAATTGGAACGTTGCGGAATCTATCAGAACCATCCTACAATCTTCAAGACTACCACTTAATTTCTGGGATGAAGTATCCAAGGGATCCACTCTCATGCTCAATCAAATTCCAAAACGCGCAAATGAGAAATCCCCCTACAAAATCTTCACAAACAAGAACCTACCCTTGGATTATTTCCATCTCTTAGGCTCCAAGGTGGCGTAACTAAACTTGAAGATGGCTTGCGGGGATAAGATCAAAGAACATGGACTAGAGGGAAATCTTGTAGGATTCAATCCCAATCTCCTGTTGTATTGCATCCTCAAGCCAGACAACTCAATCATTTCCTCAAAGCACATCAAAATAATTAAGTCTCTTCCTCACACTCCCATTGCAGAAAGCCCTCCGGAAATCAACCCTCCTCTTGACATCAATCTTCCCTTCTTAGACTCCAAACTGGCTCAGAGAACCTCCCCAATCACAACCACCAATCCTCAATCAGACAATCAAAGTTTACCCTCAGCAGAAGCCGTCGAGTCTGCTGATGATCAATCATCTCATTTGTCGCAGGAGGTTGCCAATGAACTAATTCCGTCTTGAATTCTACGTGATTGCTCGACGCTCAATCCACCTGATTGTTACGCATGTCACCACTATTTTGTCCCAAAATCTTTCAAACAGGCCAAGAAATGCAAAGATCACGAAAATTGGGACCTGTTGATGGACGCGGAACTGGGAGGCATTGAAAAGATGGAAGTTTGGGAAGACTACGAAGTTCCCAAGCCCGCAAATCCTCTCAACACCATTTGGGTCTACCGCCTCAAGGACAATTGTCACGGAGATCCACTGGTTTACAAAAGTCAACTGTGCGTCCAAGGATTCAATCAGATTTACGTCCTGGACTATCAAGATACCTTCTCTCCAACCAGCAAGGCAGCTTCTCTCAGAATTGCCTTGCTCTATGGCCTGTATCATTTGATTCCCATTACTCAATTTGACGTGAAAAGCGCTGTCCTGCATGCTCCCCTCAAGGAAGTCATCATTATGAAAACTCCCAAAGGATCAAAGAGAAAGTCAAAATAACTAAAGCTCAAAAATTCCCTATAGGGGCTCAAGCAAGCCCCTTTCAACTGGTTCAATAGTCTCAATACCTGGCTCTCCAGCCAGGGGTTCCATCAGTCAACTTCCAACCCCTGTCTTTATCTGAATCCTCAATGTCAATCCATGATCTTCTTCCACGTTGATGATCTGATTCTAGTAGGCCTCAGAAACAACTTCAAGGAAAACTTTCTGCAAAGCTTTCCAAACTCATCAGCTCAAAATCCCAACACCATCCTGGGGATGAAATACTCAAAAATTGACAACAAAATTTTTCTCTCTCAACCCAACAATATCAATCACGGGCTTGAAGAGCTCAAATTCACTGATTGCCATCCTTCTTCAATACCACTGACCTCAAACTTCAATTTATGACCCGCCACGGCCAAAGAACTCAAGGAGTTCAAAGCGCTCAACATCAACTACAGATCAGCCGTGTTCTTGATGAACTACATTGCATGCATGACTCAACCAGACATCAGTTATGCTGTCTCAAGCTTAGCTCAATTCTGCAAAAAGCCCAGGATCAATCACTGGCCCAAAGAGAAGCATTGCTGGAAGTACCTGAAGGCCACCAAGTCTCTCTCCCTAGTTCTGGGGGTGAAACATTGAGATACCCAACTTCAATGCTTCAGCGACGCCACCTGGAATGATGACCTCAAAACCAGGCACTCCCAGTCTGGGCATCTAACTCTTCTATTTGGATCCCCTGTTGCGTGGAGCAGCTATTGCCAAAGAAACATCACTCACTCAACCACCAAGGCGGAACTCAATCCTCTTGTCAAATCTTTCCTCGAGGCCATTTGGATGAGAGGCCTGGTATCAGAAATGTGGACAAAATCCACTCAACCAAGCATACATCAAATTGACAATAAAGGTTTGGACAACAAGTTAAAAAAATTTGGCTGCAACTCCAAAACCCGCCACATCAACATAAATACAAAGGCAATAAGGGAGGAAATGCAAGCTAACAACCTTGAGATCAAACTCATACCATCAGAAAGCATGATAGCCGACGGGCTAACAAAAGCTTTACCCCAAACTCAACTCTCCAAACTCCTCCAAGTCAACAATAATCACTTCAATTACCTCAAAATCCACCAGCCACGGGGAGTGTCAAATCATTCACTGAGCAGCTCTCTGCGCAGCCCGCTCAATCCGGATACGTAGTAACACGCGCGTCCCCAGAAGAAAGGAATACACCGGGGCATTCCCCCTCACACAATCACTCCTTCATCTAAACCTCATTGGGGCAGACTGCCTCTCTGCTTTCCATGATTGAACTGCCATCTTAGTTTCTTCCTAATCTCTACTTCATCTTTACTTCTGTTTCTTTTCCTTTATTCTCAACATCTCCTTCCTATTTTCTGTTTCCTCATTCTCTACTTTATAACTCAACATTGTCACATCCTCAACATCTCCAAATCACTTTCAACAACTCAATCAAGACTTGACTCAATTCAAATTCACTGCTCAATTCTTTGAATGTCTGGTATTATTTCAATCTTATCTCAGTCAAGCTTCTAATTGTTCTTCATCTCTTCTTTTTTTATCTTTTTGTTCCTCAACTCACATCTTTTTGTTACTCAGTCTGTTCCTAGTCCCTCTAGTATGATGATCTTTATCAACCTTTACCCATTCAATTAACACAGAAATCCAGCAGATCTAAGGTCAGCTGATTTACAGCACCAAGTGGAAGTGCCAATCTTGTCCTTAAAGGCTTTACAGCCTCAAACCACGAGCAGAACCCTCTCTACGTGCCCTGGGAAGCTCAAAATCACCCCAAAAATGTATTTATACAGTCCTCTTTGGATCCATTATTCCATCAACGTTTTACCAGGAATTATTATTATCAATCAGACACCCTGTCATTGTTAGTCAAGTGCTTATGAAGAGTCTAAGCAAGTGATTTATGACCAAGTCTGTAGTATTATTATTCATTTCTTAAAACCAATCAACCCTTGAAGTTTTGTCAGGCAATCCACCCCATCTGCTCTGAAACCATTCCCATTATTGCAGGATTTTTGTGATAAAGTGCTCAGAGTGAGTGTTTCCCTTCCAGTCTAGTCCAGTGTGCTGTTATTCCCGGCCATTAGTGGAATAAGCCCTTTCTAAGGCACCCATCTTCATTCAAAGGTTCTTAACCTGCAAAGGAGGCCCCTGGAAAAGAGGTTGCTTTGTCTGTAAAGACTGCCAGTAGTATAATACTGTGGCCCCTGTTTTAAATACATATTGAAAACCTTTTATTACCAAACCAATTAAACCTTGCAACTTCTCTTATTATATTATTTACTTGAGTGTCTAAGCGTTTATATTTGGAATTATTATTATTATTATTATTCCAGTATTTTTATCACTCTCTGAAACTAAAGGACTGCAAGGTTCCTGGTATCAGAGAGCTGAAACTCTACATCAAGAAAGAATAGAAGAAGCACTAGAGCACAAAAAAAACATGGGACAAATCACAGAGGGTACCTGAATTTAAAATAGGAGATCAGATCTTGATATCCACTACCAACTTCAACAATCTAGCAGGTAACAGAAGGCTGAAACCAGCCTTTTTTGGACCATTTTTTATCAAAAAGATTAATGGCAGAAATGCTGTAGAAGTAATCTTGAATGAAGAATTATCAAGAAAACACCCATTATTTCATGTAAGCCTAGTAAAACACTTTCAACCAAAGTAACGTAGCAAACTTCCTCCAGAAAAAATCCCAATAGAACCTGACCCTTTGAAAGAAAACGGGAAAGTAAGCAGGATATTGAGAGACAAGAAAGAGAGAGTGCAAAGAAAAGATGTTAGACTATACGTAGTAATATACAAAATAGAATCTGCAAAAAAGATGAATGGTTACCAGAAAATAATATACCTGATGGACCAATACATTTTAGAAACTACAGAGCCAGCAAAAGGAACTGAAACACACATAGAATTTATTTTTTCCCAACATTTTCCAGATTTTTTTTAGATATGGCCATATCTTGGAGTGGGGGAATTTCAGCTTGCTACTATTGCAGAGCAAGCTGCAAAAGTAAAAGAAATAACATGAAAATAATGATAATAAAATTAACCTAAGAAGAAGAAAGGAAAACCATAAATATTATTGCAAAAATGGATTCTCCACCCACAAGTAGGTACGGTCACTCACTGACCCCACCCTTGAAATCCAACTACTTATATTTTTAAATAATTAAGAAAAGAGAAACCAAAATACCATGGCACCACCATTGAGCTTTCTTGCCAATTGAATATTTCACATGAATTCTCACATATAGGTTTCGCACCTAAAATTCAGTCAGAATTGAGGTGTTGGGTATATTGTAGCAGTTACTGACGGCAATGTGTTCTGTCAAAATTCCCGCACGCAGCCACAGAAGCCAATGAAACCATGCGCCGCTGAGCTACAGCTCTTTCACTCTCTCAAAGCAGTGTATGCAGCGCTGGGCCCCCTGTCAACTTCACAGCTGCGGGACTACGGGTTGACAAAGTGACAGGCTGCCTGAGAAGCCTAGGTACTGCGTAAACATGCTAATACCTACATGGGAACATTCTAAATCTGCAATAAATGTTCACGTGGATAATAGATAGTCTAAAAATACATAAAATTATATAAAAATACTTAAATAACCTCTATCTGTATTTTTTATCAAATATAATTCAAATTACCAAAAATTTCAAAAATAAGATAATGACTACCTCTAAGAATATATTTAAATAATTTAATATACTATTATGAGAATTTCTAGAAATCAACATTTCTTTGACATACTAAGAAAAATTATGATTTATAAATATCACATGAATACCCATGACTTACATTTTTAAGTCATTATTTTAGAAAATGAACTGAACTTTAAAAATAAGGAGTAAAATCAATATCATGACTTTACTCCAAATATTCAATCACAATGAGAACTCACCAGGCATCAGAATATGCGTAGGAATGTCTATTAAAATAATTATGAACGAACTGGGAAAATTTACCAAGTATAATTAATTAAATGATAAATAAAAAGGACAGATTAGTGTTATTCAGACATCCAAACATCAATTATAAAGTAGAAAAATTCTCATAACCTTTGACATTAGATGCTACCCATGTTAAAGCACCAAGGAAAAGTAACAGTCTACCACTGATTACCCTGCTAGCCTCAGTTTCCATCCCTTTGAGTCCCTGTACCACTCAGAAGGACAAAATTGGGACTCCAAAAGCTATAAATAAGGAGATCTTTCGAGGATATTGATACCAAGAGACCCAGTTATATTCATATCCAGACACCATTCCAAGTTAATCAAATAATTATAAGAGATAATTAAGTGATTTATGGCTTTAGTATGATTCATAATATCCATCCTCAACCCTATTTTATCAATTTAAACTTCTGAACAACCTTATAAACCTAGTATACAGTTTTAAACCATCAGTGCACGTCCCAAACAGATAACCTAAGGATTTAATAATATACCAGTGAGTATTATCATCCTTTTTGTGTTGTGGCAGCTGGGTTACAAAGACCTGTCACTCCACCTTGCATTTTATATACATATTATCTTTGGGCAAAGTATCCTTTAAACTAAAGGGCCCAAAGTAACCAGGCCTACGTGTTTTCATACTGAATTCCCTGAAGAGAGGTGTTAAAGATCCCCAATATAATTGTGGCCCCTCTAGAAAAAGTTTTAATAATCAAGTTATTTTCATTGAGTTATAACAATAAAGTATATCCAGACAAATTGGCCTTGCAATAAGCTTTATCCAAATATTTTACAGATTTTTGCTGCATTTATGAAATAATATAATCATTATTTATTCTATCACCTCTGGTAGCTAAAGGATAGCAAGGATCTTGGCACACAGGAGGCGGAAACCAGGACACAAGTTGAGGAGTCTTTCATTTACTTCCTCTTTATTGGCATCTGGATAGAAGCAGTCAAGTTTTTTCTTTTGTTTTAAGCACCATTTTCAAGGCTTATCCTTGTAGGGATAAAATGAGGAGTTTTCAAAATTTTTCAAAATTTTTCATTTCCACATTCTAGAACCAAATTGTTGTTTAATTATAAGTTTCCAAGAATTCCATGGTAAAGATCCCACTGTTTCTCTTTTACTAATAAACCAGTCCAAGGCTACTCCTTGAAATATTCTGGGCAGCCTGACTGCAGCTATAGCTTCTGGTAAGCCATAAGAGTTTATGGTATAGTCAATAAATTTAATGAAAGTTATATGAATTTATTCTCCTTCACCGGAGAACTTAGGCCATTCAGAAATTGGGGGTAAAATTTTGAGGGCTTGTTCCATTTCAGGAGTAGGACTAGGCCTGAAGGTGTCACTCCTATGCATTACTTGTAGGGGTGGTGCATAAGGTGTAGTTTTTTGTCTGGGAGGTTTTGGATACTCTGTGGTACTCCCCAAGAGGTTGGTCAGATGGACTTTTAAGTATCTAAGATCACTCTTGATCAGATGAAGTTGAAGGTCCACTTTATTATTAAGCTGATCTAATTTTTCACTAAGGGAAAGAATCAAGCTGTTACTAATATTTACCATTTCTTCTTTTAAAGGTTGAAAAGACAAAATAAAATCTTCTCAGATACCTGATAAAATATTCATAATTGTTTGAGTCTGTCTAATTTTACCTTGATTAATTTTCTCCAATAATTGTTCTGTATGCTCTTTAATATCTTCCTTTCCTACAGATTTTTTTGGTTATTAATTAATTTTTCCACTACTGAGGTTAACTTATCCATTTGGGTGTAAACAGCATACAAATTTCCACAAAAAATCATGAAATCATTGGGCATATCATTAGAAAAGGAAGTAATTACATCAGAGGTTGGTTTAGACAAGTTACTGGGTTCAGAATTAGAGGGTAATTGCTGTACACCGTTTTCCACTTTTGAGCTAAGGATATTATCTGATCCCAATCCTTCTTTCCCTTTGGCTTTGGATGGGAATAAGATATCTTCTTTCCTGATCATCTGCCTTTCAGTTGCCCATATTGATACCAAGGATTCCACTTTTCCCCATAGGATTCTATATTTTTCCTTGGAATCATTTTCTGAAGAGATATCTGGGTAGCCTTTGCCTGGTAGATTATCTTTTTCATATATACCACGTCCTCTTTGGCTTGGGCTTCTTTGAACTCTTCCCAATACTTCACATTCTCTCTGACTAAGTCTTTTATTCTTTCTTCCTTCGCTACATTCTGCTGGGGTGGCTGCAGGGAACCCTCTTGAATTGGAGAGGGCCTTAATTCTACTACCTTCTCTGGCTCTAGGTTGGGGGAGGGCAGAAGTATTTAAGGCTGTTCCATGTCCACCAACATTTGATTCACAGGTTCCAGTCCCCTCATGGTTGTCATTATTGGTGGTCTCACAGTTAATGGGGGCTCCTGGAAAAGATCCATAGGAGGAAATCCTCCCCAAGGATCTTGTGTTACGTCTATTCATATTGAATAGAATGTTTATAAGTATTTTTCTACAGAAAAAAATCTGTCAAAATAAGTTTTATTTAAAACTCACATAAGTTGATATTCAAAGGTACTAGGACTTTATTGGGATTAAATTGGTCCTTGATAGGTAATCCCACGGGGCCTTGGTCTGTCCCAATGCGGTCTTCACCCGCCCAATCAATATTTTCAGGGCGTCCAGAGATACCCAGGACTTCTTGTCCAATAAATCAACTTCAATGACGGTGGTTTCTGGAATGGGAGGGTTCACTGATGGTAAAAAGATATTAATTAATCAATGAAATATATTAATAGTAATTTAATTAAAATAATATGGTAATACAAGTTTTATACTTACTTTTTTATCCTAAAAATAAATTGATAAGGTATTTATTCAAAGCTTTGGTTTCCTTAAAAGGGCATGGATGTTGATATGCCTCTCAAGATGTTCTTTTTCAAGGATTTTATCTAAGTGTTTAAGTGAAGGAGAAATATTAAGTTGCTCAGCTTGAGTTGAAGCTTCCCAACTGGTAGCTTTATAATTTTCAATATATTTGTCTTTTCTTATCTTTAAAATATTCAATTAATAGATTATTAAATTTGTGTTGCTTTTTAAATCCACTGAAAAAGAATTCTATGATAAATCATGGTTAAAAATTCGGATAAGTTATCTTTGATTTGATTTTATGTGAAATGTCTTGTCCAAGGTATTAAATATAATAAAACTGAATATTTCCTTGCCAGAGACCCAATTGTCAGCCTCATGGATTCCAAGCTTCTTGCTATCATTTGGCTACCAGAGGTGGTAGAATAAATAATAAATATATTATTCAATAAATGCAGAAAAAATACCTAGAATATTTGGATAAAGCTTATTGAAAGGTTGATTGGTTGGGTTTATGGTTTAATATAATAAATCGATACTAATAAATTGATTATTAGTTCTTTTTATAGAGGGGCCACACTTATATTGGGGATTTTTAACACAACTCTTCAGGGAATTCAGTATGAAAAAACATAGGCCTGGTTACATTGTAACCTTTAATTTATCTCCTTAAAGGATATATTGCCCAAAGATCATATGTATATAAAATACACAGTGGAGTGGCAGGGCTTTTTAATGAAGCTACCATGACAGACAAAGGATAAGAAGACTCAATGGTATATTATAAAATCCTTTGGGTAACTGTTTGGGATGTGCACTTATGGGTTGAACCTGATTACTAGGGTTATAAGGTTGTTCAGCAGTTTAAATTAATCACAAGGGTTGGGGACAGATATTTGTTGATTATCTGATTGACATCCTCCTCTCTTTCATGTCTTTCTTTCTCTTCTGTCTTTCATCCATCTTTGGTTCTTTTATACCTTCCTTTCTTCCTGAACTACTGTTGTGCCTACTGTGCGCTCCATCTGTTGCGTTGTACCCGAAACTATCCGGGGATCCCCGCAGTACTCTCTATTTCCCATTCCGTCTCCTGAGATCTACCGTCGACTTCAACATCGCGACAATCGTGATACTTCCCTTTTTGACTGAACTGCTTTCACTCTCAACTCACCAACAACTAGATCACCATCATCCAAAGAACTGTACGTTTTTCAACTAATCCAACTCCACATCAAGACTCATATGAGATCTCAATTCATTCCTACAGCTCTATCATTGGTACCTGTTGGATCAGTCAACAGCGTCACAAGAATTCAGTCCAAAGTCCTGTAAATCTCACCTGCTACTCTTTCCTTCATTGTCCTCATCTGATCGTAGTCTCTCCCACTTGATGCGCTTTTTCAGTTAGTGTTGCCTCAGTTCTGCTAAGTCTGTTCATAGGCCATAATCCCTATCTGCAGAATAGTACTCTGTGTTGGTGTTTTCTATCTTCCCTTCCAGTTTATTGATTGTTTCCTGTCAGACTCTTACCTTTCTTTATTCTTGATGCAAATTAGCCTGGTCTAGGTCTTACAGATTCTTTCAACCTTTTTCACGGTTAAAAGCCAAAATCGCCTTACTGCTCAACCAATATGGCTCAATCATCTGTTTCACCTGGACCAGGCGGAGAAGGCAACTTCAAGGCACTGGCCCTCAAATCACTTATGGAATCGACCCCTCTTCTCACTGAAACTAACTACACTGTGTGGAAAAAGAAAATGGAACAATTGTTCAAAATGCGCGGGATCCTCAATCTTATCAACTCAAGTGATCCAGAAGAGGAAATCCCTGACAACAATGAAATGGCCAATTATCTAATGTCAAAACTAGATCCCTCAACCCACACCAATATTATCACTCACGAAAATGAAGATTCATCAAAACTCATCTGGTTAGCTGCGAAAAATCACTTTGCCTCCAGTCAAGCTGCGAACAGGGCTTGAATGTTCCTCAACTTCCTTTATCTTGGTTTTGATCATAACAACATGGATGGATTCGTCACTAATGTTAAACAACATCTCAGCAAACTTGAAGAATTTGGCATTGATCTTCCGTCTGATATTCTTAGTTATCTTATCCTATTCAAACTACCCGACTCACTTAAATACATCCGTTCTCAGATCATGCACTCTGGAGCAGAGTTGACCGTTAAATTAGTACTAAACCATCTAGTACAACATTGGAACGAAGTTCAATCTAAGAATCACAATCAATCTGAAACTTCCGCGGCTCTCTACCGTAACAACTCAAATAGTCAAACTACCTTACGCTGCAAAAACAGAAAAAATAATCCTCTAGTCAAAACTCACCCTCCTTCCTCTTGCTGGTCCGAATTCCCACACCTCAGACCCAAACATCCACCCAATAAAGCTAGGCAAGGAGCAAAGAAGAAGGACGAAGCTCACTTCTATTCCTTCTTTTGTGCTCTAAAGGTCAAAAGTCAAATCGACCAGAACCGATTCATCTTAGACAGCGGGTGTTCAATTCATATGTTCAAGGATAGATCTCTATTCAGTAATCTCTCTTGTCAAACCGGTGAAGAAAACATTAAAACGGGAAAGAAAGGAAAGGGATTGGCGATTCAAGGGATTGGTACCGCAAATGTCTCCACGCTAAATACAACCATAACCTTCAAAAACTCTTCTTGGGTTCCAGAAGCCACGGTAAACCTCATATCAATGGGCGCTCTATTAAAGAATGGCTGTAATCTTGTAGTCGACACTAAATCCTCCACTCCTACCTTGGCAATGAGACTAGGCCGCAATACTGTTCTTGAAGGCACCATCAAAAACAATCTACTCATCCTAAACCACATGCCTGCCCTGAACGATCAAAACTGCTATCTAAGTCAATCAGAACTCGTAGAACTCCACAAAAAACTTGGTCATGCTAGTCTTGGTAGAATAGAGAAACACCTAGGATTTGATCTTGATGATCACTTCAAAAGCAACTTTGAATGCATTGCTTGCAAAAAATCCAAAATCACCAGATCTACTTTTACCAACAAACAACTACCAGCTGGCCGAGTATTTGACCGTCTTCACATGGACCTAATGGGATCTTTAAATCCTACCAGCAAAGGTGGTATGAAATACTCCCTAACGGTTGTGGACAACAAGTCAGGTTATCTCTCAAGCTTTCCTCTACCCTCCAAAGATGCTGCAACTGCTACTATCATGTTCTTAATCGAGAACAAGGCTAAAGAATTAGGATACTATCCGGTTGAAGTCATCACCGATGGAGGTGGCAAATTCGTGAACTACTCTCTTTCTCACTTTTTCAAAACAAACTCCATTAACCACTTAATCAGCGAACCTTACCATCCTCAACACAACGGCAAAGCCGAACGTGCCAATTGTACGATAATGGAATCTCTCCGATCAGCTTTCAGTAACTCTTTGATCCCCAAAACCTATTGGCACATCGTCATACAAAGTTGCTGTTTCGCCATAAATCAAATTCCTTTGTCAAAAGATGATATTTCTCCATGGGAACAAATGCACAAGACCGCCATCCCTGCCGACTACCTGAAACCCTTAGGTTCAAGAGTAATTTATCTCCTGCCAGAAACCAAAATCATCTCTAAACTGTCCAACAAAGGAGCTGAAGGATTACTAATAGGGTACAATCCTCGATTTTTGTCCTATAAGCTAATCTCAAGCACTGGGAAAGTCATAGAGACAAAACATGTCGAGTTTCTAAAATCACAGGCTACAACCCTAGATGTACCAGATAATGCTGAAACCAGTCCCAATACAGATTCCACCACTCCTTCACTCCCTACAACCAACCCAGCATCTGACCCCATTTTCTCATCACCCACCAAAGAGAAACCGTCAATTTCTGATATAGCCAGCTCAACCACCTCCAAATCTGATGATTCTGACCGGACGATTCAAGATACTCTCCGTCCACAATTGAGAGACCGTAACACAATTAAAGCTCCGGAACAATATGGCTATTACCAATCTTCCAAGTTCCTACCAACATATACACTGCTCTCAAGAGTCCAGAATGGGTACCCTCCATTGAAAAAGAATTAGCAACTGCTGAGGATCTTGACGTATGGGAAGAAGCTGACAAAACCAAAGTGACAAATCCCTTGGACACAACTTGGACCTTCAGACGTAAGCATAATCTCCACACTGGCGAAATCACCCTTAAGTCCAGAGTCTGCATTCAAGGCTTTAATCAAAGGTATGGGGTAGATTACCTCGATACGTACGCGCCTACAGGAAAAATTGCATCGCTCCGTGCTCTTCTTGCCTACTCTGTAGACAAAAGATTACCCATCCTACAACTTGATGTCAAGGGGGCCTTTCTTCACGCACCTTTAGACGAAAAAGTCTATATCAAAACTCCCACTGGCTCCAAGAGAACCTGCAAGTTCCTTAAGCTTAAGAAGTTGCTATACGGCCTAAAACAGGCACCCCTAAACTGGTACAAAACCTTGGTTGACTGGATTAAGAGTAATAGATTCCACAAAAGCAACTCTGATCCTTGTCTGTACCTTCACAAGGACACAATCACCAGCCTTTTTTTCCATGTCAATGACTTGGTTGTAGTTGGGAATGTTGAAAAGTTTAAGTCCGTCTTCCTAGCCAAATTCAAAGACTCCTCAGCCCACGAAATCAATACCCTACTGGGAATGAAGGTTGACAGAGATGAAAACTTGATCAGCTTATCCTTACCAAATCATATTAAGAAAGGTCTCAAAGAAATGGTACTCACCTCCGCAAAACCATTGAATAACCCTTGCACACCTGGCTTGCACCTGCTACCCGCTACAGATGAGGAAATTGCCAAGTTCAAGGAACTTAACATTAACTATAGGTCACCCATAGGTTGTTTGAACTTAATTGCCAACCTCGCAAGGCCCGATATTAGTTTTGCTGTATCAAGCTTAGCTTGTTTCTCTGAACAACCAGGAATCAAACACTGGCATGAGGTTGTGCGTGTATGGCGATATCTGGCTCATACCATTGACTTCAAGCTGACAATTAGACGCAGAACTGCTGAAAATCAGCTTGAGATATATAGTGATGCCACCTGGGCTGACAACCCAGACTCCAGACTCTCTCAGTCTGGTCTTCTGTGCTTGTTCAAAGGCAGTCCAATCTACTGGACTAGTCGTCGCCAATGCAGCATCGCCCACTCTTCTACAGAATCAGAGTGTAACTTGCTTTCAACCGGTCACCTGGAAGGCAAATGGTTACACCACCTACTGAGAGAGCTATGGAGAGAATCTCTGACTCCCCCAATGCACCTCATCAACAACAAAGGTCTCGAAGATAAACTCAAAAAATTTGGCACAAAATCTCATGCAAAACATATTGACATCAAGCTAAAGAGCTTACGAAACAACCTCAACGATGGGAAAATCTACGTCAAGCTCGTTGGATTGCATCAAATGTTGGCTGACGCTCTAACAAAAGCCGCTAGTAGCGCTGCTGTAAAACGCTTGGCTGAGTATGTCAACTCTTGAACTCTCTTGATGTAGAGTTGAGCGGGCGTGTTGATTATCTGATTGACATCCTCCTCTCTTTCATGTCTTTCATTCTCTTCTGTCTTTCATCCATCTTTGGTTCTTTTATACCTTCCTTTCTTCCTTAACTACTGTTGTGCCTACTGTGCGCTCCATCTGTTGCGTTGTACCCAAAACTATCCGGGGATCCCCGCAGTACTCTCTATTTCCAATTCCGTCTCCTGAGATCTACTGTTGACTTCAACATTGCGACGATCTTGATACTCTCCTTTGTGACTGAACTGCTTTCACTCTCAACTCGCCAACAACTAGATCACCATCATCCAAAGAACTGTACTTCTATCAACTAATCCAACTCCACATCAAGACTCATATGAGATCTTGATTCATTCCTACAGCTCTATCATTGGTACCGGTCGGATCAGTCAACAGCGTCACAAGAATTCAGTCCAAAGTCCTGTAAATCTCACCTGCTACTCTTTCCTTCATTGTCCTCATCTGATCGTAGTCTCTCCCACTTGATGCGCTTTTTCAGTTAGTGTTGCCTCAGTTCTGCTAAGTCTGTTCATAGGCCATAATCCCTATCTGCAGAATAGTACTCTGTGTTGGTGTTTTCTATCTTCCCTTCCAGTTTATTGATTGTTTCCTGTCAGAATCTTACCTTTCTTTATTCTTGATGCAAATTAGCCTGGTCTAGGTCTTACAGATTCTTTCAACCTTTTTCAATATTATTAATCATACTAAAGCCATAAATAACTTAATTATCTCTTATAAGTATTTGATTACCTTTTCATGGTGTTTGGATATAAATATAACTGGGTCTCTGGGTATCAATATCCTTCAAAGAGCTCTTTATTTATAACTTTTGGAGCCCCAATATTGTCCTTCTGAGGGGTACAGGGGCTAAAAGCAATGGACACTGAGGCTAGCAGGTTAAACAGTGGCAGCCTGTCATGTGTTTTTGGTTCTGTAGCATGGGTAACATATAATTCCACAGGGTATGGGAATTGTGCTACTTTATAATTGATGTTTGGACGTGTGAATAACACTAATTTGTCCATTTTATTTATTATTTAATTAATTATACTAAGTAAATTTTCCCAGAAAGTTGATGATTATTTTCATTGAAATTCTTAAAGATAGTCTGATGTCAGGTGAGTTCTTATTATATATTAGATAATGGGAGTAAAGTCATGATATTGATTTTACTCCTTCTTTTCGCATTTTAGTTGATTTACTAAAATAATTATTAAAAATATAATTCATGAGTATTTATGTAATATTTCTAAATCATTGGTTTCTTTAGTATGTTGAAAAAATCCTGATGTCTTTTAGCTCTCATAATTGCATATTAAAGTATCATAATATATTCTTAGAAGTAGTCATTATCTCATTTCCAACATTCTTGGTATTTTAAATTATATTCAATAAAAAATATGTGTAAAGGTTATTTTAGTATTTTTATATAATTTTATGTATTTTCAGAGTCTCTACTAGCCACAGGAACATTTATAACATATATAGAATGTTCCCGTGTAGGTTGTAGCATGTCTATGCAGTACCTAGGTGTCTCAGGCTGCCTGTCATTTTTCAATTTGTAGTCCCGCGGCTGCATACTCATCAGGGGCCCAGGGCTACGTACACAGCTTTGAAAGGGAGACAGTGCTGTAGCTCAGCCACCTGTGGGTGTATTGGCTGCCCCGCCTGCATGAGGGAATTGTGACAGAGCACATTTCTGTCTTTAACTACTAAAATATACACAACACCTCGATTCTTGCTGAATTTTAGGTGTGAAACCTTTATGTGACAATGCATGTGAAATATTTAATTGGCCAAAAAAGTACCATAATGGTGCCATGATATTTTGGTTTTTCATTCCTTAATTATTTAAAAATATAAGGAGTTGGATTTCAAGGGTGGGGTCAGTGAGTGACCCTACCTAATTTTGGGTAGAGAATCCATTTTTGCAATTATATTCAAGGTTTTCCTACTCCTTCTTAGGTAAATTTTGGTATTTATCATTTTTATATCATTTATGTTACTTTTGCAACTTGCTCTGCAATATGAGCAAGCTGACATGCACCCAGTTTGCAAATTACAAAAGGTTGGGTCATCTCCCCAGGCAGGATTTCTGAAGCTTGAGTGAAAATCTTGTTTGGAGTTGCAATTAATGATAAGCTTGAAGTCTTTGGTCATTTTGAGATATTTCCACACCTTCCTGACTTATCTCCATTGATTTATGCCTGGTTTGGAATTGAACCTGCCCAGGCCAGACACAGAGAAAGAAATTTGTGGTTGAGTGTATTGAGCAAGATGATTAAGGAGTCCAATTTCAGATCTTTAATTGATGTTCAGTTGGAAAAATTTGGCATGATCAGTGTCAGAGGCTGGTTTGAGATTGTCATTTTGAGTCAGTGGAGCATGCGTGTCCTTGCAGGACAATAGGCCAAGTTCTTCCAGACCACAAGTAATTTGATTTGGCTGACTTAAGAGGATTCTGTTGTTGTTGATTTCCATGAGCATTCCAAGAATAATTTTGGGAGGATGGCACAAAAAGTTCTTGAACCATTTGAGGAAGTTGGATTCAAAGATGTTAGAATTGCCTACATGAATCAGGTCATCTACACGGAATTAAATAATTTCTCTGGTCTTAGAATTGGGATGGAGGCATGGGTCACTAGTCAACTCTTGCTATCCTTGAGATTTGATCCACAAGGCCATATTTTAATACCAGTTCTTGGGAGATTTCTTCAGAGCGTAGAGACATTTTTTTAGTTTTATATATGAAGAATTCCTATCTGATACTTCTGGAGTCCTTATGATAACAATTTGATCAAGAGGAGCATGTAGAAATGCACCTTTCACATCTAATTGAGTTATTTTCATTTCATGCTTCATACCATATATGAGGGCTATTCAAAGTGACCCCAGTTTTCCAGTTTGCGCCCAAGTATCATTCTAATTGAAGCCTAGGATTTGGTTGAATCCTTGAACGCAGAGTTGATCTATGTATCTGAGAGGATCAAAATGGCAGTTGTCTTTTACTTTGAAGACCCATTTTGTATTTGGAATGTTCTTTGGGGTGCTGTAGTATTCTTCCCAGATGTCTTGGAGTTCTATAGAATTCAGTTTGTTGTCAGAGCCCTCCTTCCGCTTTGGCCACTCAGGAAATTTGTGTGATCTTTATAGGAGGGAGGTTTGTAGTAGTGGTGGAAGCCATATTCTTGGGGCTTTCTTGTCTCTTGTCTATGCCTTTGAGATATGGATTGAATAGTGGGTTCCGGAATTGAAGAAAGCAAAGGAAGATGATTGGAAGATGAGGAGGCTACAGATGCTGAGTCTTACCAGTCCAAATCCAATTATGAGAGATTTTTGTGGGATTCTCAAATGGTATATTTTTTTTCTTCTCAAGATAAATTGGACTCATTTGGATTATAGTTTATTTGACTGAAGAGATTGATTGGGGGAAATTCAAAAAAGGGAAAGTTGTGAGGAGGAATTTTGAGGAACTGGAGATGTTTGGTTTCAATGACAGCACCAGATGAGTTGAGGATAAGATAAGAATGAAAAACAGGATTGAAGCCAACTGAGAGCCCTTTCCAATACCTTCTCATCAAATTTTCTACCTTTTTATGCAAAATTTGCAAGTTAAATAACAGGAGATCCTACAGGTTTCAAAAAATTAGTAGGGAGTTTCTTGTTAAATGTAAGTTCCCAAGGGGATTAGTCATTAACTTCCCTAGGAACTTGGTTGAGCATGAAAAAGCAGCTTCTGACCACAATGTGCCAGTAAATTTTGTTCAATCTTGAGGAGGAAAAGTTTGCACGTTGTGACTGTTGGAAGGGAACTAACAGCTAACCTGTCTATGGTACACTCAAATCAATCAATGTGTAACAGGGTGGTGACAGGCATAGAAACACAAGAGAAGTTAACAGAGCCGCAGGCGTTGCAGAACCTATCTAAAGTACTAGAACCAGCCAAAGTCGATGCGCACGCAGCATTAATAACCTACAACCTGGAATAAGGATAATCATGACACAGAAACAAATGCACTCGGAGATCTCTCAAGCGAGAAAGCTCAAAAACCTATAGACAAGAATGCAGAAGACATTGCAAGTAAGTTAAAAATAATAACTTCACTAATTGAAAGCGCTACTATCACCAAACAGAACAAAGAAATGAAGGTCGGAAAGTTAATCAAGGAAAAGAAAAGAAAAATGAGCGCTTATCTGAACATTTCAAATAAGCGCACAAAAAGACTAATACCAAAGACATTAAAAGTAAGAGGAAGGGTGAAGGGAAAATCAGCATTCTTAGAATGCTATTTGAGAAGAGGAGGAAGTGAGGGACTCGTTCATACTCATTCATGGGCAACATATTTAATATAAATACAGGGCCTTTCCCGTTGTATTTCTCTTCCCTTCTTCTCATGCAATTATTATCATTTTTTTATCATTCACATCATCATAGTTGATCCTTAACTGGAAGCCTTAGCTCAACAGTTAAAGAAGAAAGAATTTAAACATTATCTCAACACATTATCAGTACCAAGCTGACAATATCGCCGCGATTAAACAGAACCCCAGTACCAAGATAAGATCAAACCCGAACAAACCAACCAACAATGGAGAATAATAGCGAGTCAAGACGATACAGACTCAATAACAAGAATTACGCTACTTGGTCAACAATGATACGCGCAGAAACTGTACGGGCTGGGCCTTATGGCACTAATTAAAGGGAAAACATGAACAAAGTTGAAACCAAGAACTTACAACTCTATGTGTTAATCATGAAGCACTTAGACAAAGAACACATAGCTATAGTTAAATAGTGAATTAGGACACGGATAAGGAAGGAGATGGTTTGGCGTCTGGGAACTTTTTAAGAAGAAATACGCGGGTAATGAATCCCACCACCAGATGATTGGCTTAAGAGAATTCATTGACCTCGAGTTTAAAGAGACAAAGGAGTTCGTTAAGTCAATTCAGGGGGGCATTAGTCAAATCCGAACCACGGGTTTAGACATCAAAGAACAGGTGCTTGCCCTACTTATACTCAAAAAGTTACCGAAGGAGTTTGAGTCGCTGGTCAGGATTATGATCCTCGGATGGATCAGCACTGAAAATAGAAGACGTTATAGGTAAGATAGAGAGGGACTACTTACAGTTCAAGGTCAAAAAGTCCGAAAACGTTGCCATGATGAGTCACAGCACCGAAGAGAACAATGAAGTGCTATAATTGTGGAATCGATGGTCCATTCAGCGAAACAGTGTTGCAAGGAATGGACCAATTATTAGCATGCATCACCGAGAGCGAACATAGGAGAGACAGATATCAAGTCAGTCGCCCTTTGTAGGGGCAATATTGCAGTACAACAAGGATATGAACGATGTCTCTTACCTCAAGAAGACAGGAAAGCTCGGACCAGTCGAGGACCCGAAGAATTTCGATGATCACGAGTAATTGATAAGTCTTAACTTGGCAGACGAATTGTTCAACTTCTATGCCCGGACGAGGTTGAAAGTGATAAGGAGAAGGGACATTATAACGCCATCCTACCGAGCTCAAAAATTTCGGTAATCAGGGTGATCGAGAAACCAAGCCATACGAAGGTAATATCATCTGCGCAATGACCGGAGCAATAGTAAATACCACAGCCAGAATCGAGGACAGTAATGCAAATCTTTACTTGACTCGGGTGCGTCCAATCACATGTTTGTGATCAAGGCCGATTTCGAAAACTACACAGAGACACAAGGAAAGGTCGGAATCGGTGAGGTGGGTCGTAGCGTAGAGATTGTAGGGAGAGGAGAACGTTGTTTTGTATTCAGATGATCTTGCTGTCACCTTTCGCAATGCATACCACGTACCAGCTTTGCCTTACTGTTTGATCTCCCAAACTGCTCTATGGGATGGAGGAGCACAAGTGATAAAAAAGAATGAAGAAACCTTTGAGGTAATCAGAAATGGAAAAACCGTGATTTCAGGAGAAGTAAGGAATAAGTTACCTTTCTTAAATCTGCAACGAAGGCAAGCACAGTGCAACATTTCTTTAGAAGAGCATAAGCGATTAGGTCATTTGGGCGACGGAGTAAATTGCGAAGCATGTAAGCTGGGAAAGATGACCCATCGACCGTTCAAAAGCACTCAAGACAAACCAATATCGCCGGTGAGGAACTATCTGTGGATCTGGTAGGACCCATCACACCCACGTCGCTAGGAGGATCAAAGTTTTTCTTAACCGTGGTCGACCAGCTAGCCGCTATTCGTGGGTACGAGTGTTGAAGGTAAAAAGCGAAGCACAATCCATTCTGTTTGGAATTGTTAGTCTAATAGAGAATCAGAAAGACACCAGAGTGAAAAGAATTATCAGCGATGGAGGAGGGGAATTTGTGAATCATGAGATGGAAAAGTGGGTTATGGAGAAAGGAATAATCACATAGTTACCACAAGAAATACCCCTCAAAACAAACGGTACGGCAGAAAGGATGAACCGGACATTGATTGAAAAAAGCAGGACAATGATCATCGATGCCCAACTCCCAAAGTTCCTATGGGCAGAGATGGTAGTCACGGCATCTTTCCTGTACAATTGAAATTTGAAGACTGTCCATACAAGAAGTTCTGGGGAAAGGACCCAAACTATCAAGCATCAAAACTGTGGGTGCCGAGCTGGTCTACAGTATTCATCATTTCAAACCAATCGGGAAGCTTGACGCGAGGTGTCGGAAAGGGAAACTAGTTGGATTTGACAAGGAATTGCCTTACTTACCGTATATGGGATACTGAGGGAAAGAAGATTATTACAATCAAGGGACGTGGTCTTTGAGGATAAAGCTAGAAAGAATGGGACCGAAGAGTTCGAAGCTGGAATAGAGTCAGTTGGCATCAAAGGGATACACGTTCCGGAAGAAAGAAACCAGGAGGAGGTCCCATTGGGCGGAGGCGGAGAGTTTCGTTGTCCAAGAAGCAAACAGAGAGGTATCAATTAGATAAGGGAGGGCGCGAAACACTTGTTGGTCAAGATGGTGCCAACCCAGGTTAATACTTCTAATAATCAAGGGGGGAACCAAACGAAGTGATTATTAGCGTGCCAGATCAAGAAAATAGCATACCAGATTGATTAATACAAGTAAGGGAAACAAGACATTAGAACAAGCTCAAGAATGAAAATTCCCACAAGAAGATATGGAAACTGGGCAGCTCAACTAGCAAATTTTGGCTAATGGGGACAACCTGAAAATAGAATGGACATCGACAGCCTAGAAAATAACACTACGTTAGAAGCTATGGCATTCCAAACGTTTGTGAAAGAGAATGAGATTGTACCGGACAGTTTCAACAAGCCAGACAGTCACCAGAATAGATAGAATGGAAGAAAGCCATATTTACCAAGATTGATTCGATTATCAAGAATGGAGTCTTTGAAATTACTAAGAAGGAAGAAAGAATAAAAATAAAACAGTCATCAATACCAGGTGGGTACTCAACAAGAAGTTTGATACAGGAGGAAATCTTAAAAGATACAAAGCTCGTTGCGTGGCTCGAGGATTTTAAACAGAAAGAAGGAATTGACTACAAAGAAACATTCTCACCCACCGGTTGATTAAGTACAATGAGGTAACTTCTTAACTACGCATCGCAGATAGGAATAAACCAAGACAAGCCAATTTTGTGACTGCCTACTTAAATTCAGAATTGGATGAAGAGGAGTCGGTGTATATCAGCATACCTGAAGGATTTGTTGAATGGTTAAAAGAAACAAATCAGGAGACTTACACTTTGGATGTAGCAAGAAGTGTGATAAATCAACCAGACGAGTATGTAATAAAATTAAAGAAAAGCTTGTACGGACTAAAACAGGCGGCAAGAGGGTGGTATAACACAATGACAGCGTGGTTCACTACAATATGGGTATTGAATCAGCCATGCTGATCCTTGCCTATTCATATCAGATAAAGGAAGTTTGGCTTTTTGCATGGGTGGACAACCTAATCCTAGTGGGAAGGGACACGGATGAAATGCTAAAACAAATTTCAAACCAATTCAAAATTAAAGATCTAGGAATTGCGCAACATATTCTAGGGATGAAGATTGATTACTTTGAAGACGGGAGTATGTTCCTGAATCAAACACACTATATAAAAGATCTGCTTACCGAGTATGGCCTTGAGGATTGTAAAACTACAGGAACACCAATGCAGTCAAATATCAGAATGATTAAGGCAACCGAGGAAGAATCCAAGGGAGTTTAGTAAAAAAGGGCTGGATTACCAATCAGCTATCGGATTGTTGAACTACTTATCCCAATGTACCAGGACAGACGTAACTTACGCAGTAGGAAAACTTTCCCAATTTTTAGAAAACCAAACGATAAACATTGGGCAGCGTTCAAACGGGTCTTGCGCTATTTAAAGGAAACAACAGATTTTGGAATTGTTTATAGGCCCAAATGGTAGTAGTTCAACCCTCTTTACTCAGTCTCAAGGATACTGATGATAATGTCTGGAGTTTCATCTGTGGATAGGAGAGGAAAAGAGGCAAGATAGCCCCTAAAGTTGTCAACAAGAGTCAGGATGTATTGGTGGCCAGCTTTTGATTGAGGGGTGATTTGTCCTATCAAGTTGAGGTGGATCCTTCTGAGGGGTTTAGATGAAGGCGTCAAGGTTGCTGAGAAGGGAACCCTTGTGATTTTGCTCCCTTATGCAGCTATTGCATTGGTGTTATTTAATTCATCCTTAGAGTACCAATCCTTGAGAATAGTTTTGAGATTAGAGATTCAGGCGTGTCCATAAATTTTATTGAGATCAAATAGTGATTGAGTTTTCTTCAATGTAGTGATTGAGGATTGGTTTGAGAGATTGAATTATAGGTTGTTTCAAGAAATTTAAGGATTCTAAATCACAAATAAGCTACCTCAAATTATACCTTTGAGAACCATCTTGCCACCTCAAGTGATAAAAAATTGATCTGGTTTTTTTGAGATATTTCCATCCCTTCTTTTCCA
>JAOOQA010000021.1:906280-935686 GCA_025617555.3 Puccinia polysora | reverse complement strand
TATTCTTAGAAGTAGTCATTATCTCATTTCCAACATTCTTGGTATTTTAAATTATATTCAATAAAAAATATGTGTAAAGGTTATTTTAGTATTTTTATATAATTTTATGTATTTTCAGAGTCTCTACTAGCCACAGGAACATTTATAACATATATAGAATGTTCCCGTGTAGGTTGTAGCATGTCTATGCAGTACCTAGGTGTCTCAGGCTGCCTGTCATTTTTCAATTTGTAGTCCCGCGGCTGCATACTCATCAGGGGCCCAGGGCTACGTACACAGCTTTGAAAGGGAGACAGTGCTGTAGCTCAGCCACCTGTGGGTGTATTGGCTGCCCCGCCTGCATGAGGGAATTGTGACAGAGCACATTTCTGTCTTTAACTACTAAAATATACACAACACCTCGATTCTTGCTGAATTTTAGGTGTGAAACCTTTATGTGACAATGCATGTGAAATATTTAATTGGCCAAAAAAGTACCATAATGGTGCCATGATATTTTGGTTTTTCATTCCTTAATTATTTAAAAATATAAGGAGTTGGATTTCAAGGGTGGGGTCAGTGAGTGACCCTACCTAATTTTGGGTAGAGAATCCATTTTTTGCAATTATATTCAAGGTTTTCCTACTCCTTCTTAGGTAAATTTTGGTATTTATCATTTTTATATCATTTATGTTACTTTTGCAACTTGCTCTGCAATATGAGCAAGCTGACATGCACCCAGTTTGCAAATTACAAAAGGTTGGGTCATCTCCCCAGGCAGGATTTCTGAAGCTTGAGTGAAAATCTTGTTTGGAGTTGCAATTAATGATAAGCTTGAAGTCTTTGGTCATTTTGAGATATTTCCACACCTTCCTGACTTATCTCCATTGATTTATGCCTGGTTTGGAATTGAAACCTGCCCAGGCCAGACACAGAGAAAGAAATTTGTGGTTGAGTGTATTGAGCAAGATGATTAAGGAGTCCAATTTCAGATCTTTAATTGATGTTCAGTTGGAAAAATTTGGCATGATCAGTGTCAGAGGCTGGTTTGAGATTGTCATTTTGAGTCAGTGGAGCATGCGTGTCCTTGCAGGACAATAGGCCAAGTTCTTCCAGACCACAAGTAATTTGATTTGGCTGACTTAAGAGGATTCTGTTGTTGTTGATTTCCATGAGCATTCCAAGAATAATTTTGGGAGGATGGCACAAAAGTTCTTGAACCATTTGAGGAAGTTGATTCAAAGATGTTAGAATTGCCTACATGAATCAGGTCATCTACACGGAATTAAATAATTTCTCTGGTCTTAGAATTGGGATGGAGGCATGGGTCACTAGTCAACTCTTGCTATCCTTGAGATTTGATCCACAAGGCCATATTTTAATACCAGTTCTTGGGAGATTTCTTCAGAGCGTAGAGACATTTTTTTAGTTTTATATATGAAGAATTCCTATCTGATACTTCTGGAGTCCTTATGATAACAATTTGATCAAGAGGAGCATGTAGAAATGCACCTTTCACATCTAATTGAGTTATTTTCATTTCATGCTTCATACCATATATGAGGGCTATTCAAAGTGACCCCAGTTTTCCAGTTTGCGCCCAAGTATCATTCTAATTGAAGCCTAGGATTTGGTTGAATCCTTGAACGCAGAGTTGATCTATGTATCTGAGAGGATCAAAATGGCAGTTGTCTTTTACTTTGAAGACCCATTTTGTATTTGGAATGTTCTTTGGGGTGCTGTAGTATTCTTCCCAGATGTCTTGGAGTTCTATAGAATTCAGTTTGTTGTCAGAGCCCTCCTTCCGCTTTGGCCACTCAGGAAATTTGTGTGATCTTTATAGGAGGGAGGTTTGTAGTAGTGGTGGAAGCCATATTCTTGGGGCTTTCTTGTCTCTTGTCTATGCCTTTGAGATATGGATTGAATAGTGGGTTCCGGAATTGAAGAAAGCAAAGGAAGATGATTGGAAGATGAGGAGGCTACAGATGCTGAGTCTTACCAGTCCAAATCCAATTATGAGAGATTTTTGTGGGATTCTCAAATGGTATATTTTTTTTCTTCTCAAGATAAATTGGACTCATTTGGATTATAGTTTATTTGACTGAAGAGATTGATTGGGGGAAATTCAAAAAAGGGAAAGTTGTGAGGAGGAATTTTGAGGAACTGGAGATGTTTGGTTTCAATGACAGCACCAGATGAGTTGAGGATAAGATAAGAATGAAAAACAGGATTGAAGCCAACTGAGAGCCCTTCCAATACCTTCTCATCAAATTTTCTACCTTTTTATGCAAAATTTGCAAGTTAAATAACAGGAGATCCTACAGGTTTCAAAAAATTAGTAGGGAGTTTCTTGTTAAATGTAAGTTCCCAAGGGGATTAGTCATTAACTTCCCTAGGAACTTGGTTGAGCATGAAAAAGCAGCTTCTGACCACAATGTGCCAGTAAATTTTGTTCAATCTTGAGGAGGAAAAGTTTGCACGTTGTGACTGTTGGAAGGGAACTAACAGCTAACCTGTCTATGGTACACTCAAATCAATCAATGTGTAACAGGGTGGTGACAGGCATAGAAACACAAGAGAAGTTAACAGAGCCGCAGGCGTTGCAGAACCTATCTAAAGTACTAGAACCAGCCAAAGTCGATGCGCACGCAGCATTAATAACCTACAACCTGAATAAGGATAATCATGACACAGAAACAAATGCACTCGGAGATCTCTCAAGCGAGAAAGCTCAAAAACCTATAGACAAGAATGCAGAAGACATTGCAAGTAAGTTAAAAATAATAACTTCACTAATTGAAAGCGCTACTATCACCAAACAGAACAAAGAAATGAAGGTCGGAAAGTTAATCAAGGAAAAGAAAAGAAAAATGAGCGCTTATCTGAACATTTCAAATAAGCGCACAAAAAGACTAATACCAAAGACATTAAAAGTAAGAGGAAGGGTGAAGGGAAAATCAGCATTCTTAGAATGCTATTTGAGAAGAGGAGGAAGTGAGGGACTCGTTCATACTCATTCATGGGCAACATATTTAATATAAATACAGGCCTTTCCGTTGTATTTCTCTTCCCTTCTTCTCATGCAATTATTATCATTTTTTTATCATTCACATCATCATAGTTGATCCTTAACTGGAAGCCTTAGCTCAACAGTTAAAGAAGAAAGAATTTAAACATTATCTCAACACATTATCAGTACCAAGCTGACAATATCGCCGCGATTAAACAGAACCCCAGTACCAAGATAAGATCAAACCCGAACAAACCAACCAACAATGGAGAATAATAGCGAGTCAAGACGATACAGACTCAATAACAAGAATTACGCTACTTGGTCAACAATGATACGCGCAGAACTGTACGGGCTGGGCCTTATGGCACTAATTAAAAGGGAAAACATGAACAAAGTTGAAACCAAGAACTTACAACTCTATGTGTTAATCATGAAGCACTTAGACAAAGAACACATAGCTATAGTTAATAGTGAATTAGGACCGGATAAGGAAGGAGATGGTTTGGCGGTCTGGGAACTTTTTAAGAAGAAATACGCGGGTAATGAATCCCACCACCAGATGATTGGCTTAAGAGAATTCATTGACCTCGAGTTTAAAGAGACAAAGGAGTTCGTTAAGTCAATTCAGGGGGGCATTAGTCAAATCCGAACCACGGGTTTAGACATCAAAGAACAGGTGCTTGCCCTACTTATACTCAAAAAGTTACCGAAGGAGTTTGAGTCGCTGGTCAGGATTATGATCTCGGATGGATCAGCACTGAAAATAGAAGACGTTATAGGTAAGATAGAGAGGGACTACTTACAGTTCAAGGTCAAAAAGTCCGAAAACGTTGCCATGATGAGTCAAGCACCGAAGAGAACAATGAAGTGCTATAATTGTGGAATCGATGGTCATTCAGCGAAACAGTGTTGCAAGGAATGGACCAATTATAAGCATGCATCACCGAGAGCGAACATAGGAGAGACAGATATCAAGTCAGTCGCCTTTGTAGGGGCAATATTGCAGTACAACAAGGATATGAACGATGTCACTTACCTCAAGAAGACAGAAAGCTCGGACCCAGTCGAGGAACCGGAGAATTTCGATGATCACGAGTAATTGATAAGTCTTAACTTGGCAGACGAATTGTTCAACTTCTATGCCCCGGACGAGGTTGAAAGTGATAAGGAGAAGGGACATTATAACGCCATCCTTACCGAGCTCAAAATTTTCGGTAATCTGGGTGATCGAGAAACCAAGCCATACGAAGGTAATATCATCTGCGCAATGACCGGAGCAATAGTAAATACCACAGCCAGAATCGAGGACAGTAATGCAATCTTACTTGACTCGGGTGCGTCCAATCACATGTTTGTGAACAAGGCCGATTTCGAAAACTACACAGAGACACAAGGAAAGGTCGGAATCGGTGAGGTGGGTCGTAGCGTAGAGATTGTAGGGAGAGGAGACGTTGTTTTGTATTCAGATGATCTTGCTGTCACCTTTCGCAATGCATACCACGTACCAGCTTTGCCTTACTGTTTGATCTCCCAAACTGCTCTATGGGATGGAGGAGCACAAGTGATAAAAAAGAATGAAGAAACCTTTGAGGTAATCAGAAATGGAAAAACCGTGATTTCAGGAGAAGTAAGGAATAAGTTACCTTTCTTAAATCTGCAACGAAGGCAAGCACAGTGCAACATTTCTTTAGAAGAGCATAAGCGATTAGGTCATTTGGGCGACGGAGTAAATTGCGAAGCATGTAAGCTGGGAAAGATGACCCATCGACCGTTCAAAAGCACTCAAGAACAAACCAATATCGCCGGTGAGGAACTATCTGTGGATCTGGTAGGACCCATCACACCCACGTCGCTAGGAGGATCAAAGTTTTTCTTAACCGTGGTCGACACAGCTAGCCGCTATTCGTGGGTACGAGTGTTGAAGGTAAAAAGCGAAGCACAATCCATTCTGTTTGGAATTGTTAGTCTAATAGAGAATCAGAAAGACACCAGAGTGAAAAGAATTATCAGCGATGGAGGAGGGGAATTTGTGAATCATGAGATGGAAAAGTGGGTTATGGAGAAAGGAATTAATCACATAGTTACCACAAGAAATACCCCTCAAAACAACGGTACGGCAGAAAGGATGAACCGGACATTGATTGAAAAAAGCAGGACAATGATCATCGATGCCCAACTCCCAAAGTTCCTATGGGCAGAGATGGTAGTCACGGCATCTTTCCTGTACAATTGAAATTTGAAGACTTGTCCATACAAGAAGTTCTGGGGAAAGGAACCCAAACTATCAAGCATCAAAACTGTGGGTGCCGAGCTGGTCTACAGTATTCATCATTTCAAACCAATCGGGAAGCTTGACGCGAGGTGTCGGAAAGGGAAACTAGTTGGATTTGACAAGGAATTGCCTTCTTACCGTATATGGGATACTGAGGGAAAGAAGATTATACAATCAAGGGACGTGGTCTTTGAGGATAAAGCTAGAAAGAATGGGACCGAAGAGTTCGAAGCTGGAATAGAGTCAGTTGGCATCAAAGGGATACACGTTCCGGAAGAAAGAAACCAGGAGGAGGTCCCATTGGGCGGAGGCGGAGAGTTCGTTGTCCAAGAAGCAAACAGAGAGGGATCATTAGATAAGGGAGGGCGCGAAACACTTGTTGGTCAAGATGGTGCCAACCAGGTTAATACTTCTAATAATCAAGGGGGGGAACCAAACGAAGTGATTATTAGCGTGCCAGATCAAGAAAATAGCATACCAGGATTGATTAATACAAGTAAAGGGAAACAAGACATTAGAACAAGCTCAAGAATGAAAATTCCCACAAGAAGATATGGAAACTGGGCAGCTCAACTAGCAAATTTGGCTAATGGGGACAACCTGAAAATAGAAATGGACATCGACAGCCTAGAAAATAACACTACGTTAGAAGCTATGGCATTCCAAACGTTTGTGAAAGAGAATGAGATTGTACCGGACAGTTTCAACAAAGCCAGACAGTCACCAGAATAGATAGAATGGAAGAAAGCCATATTTACCAAGATTGATTCGATTATCAAGAATGGAGTCTTTGAAATTACTAAGAAGGAAGAAAGAAATAAAAATAAAACAGTCATCAATACCAGGTGGGTACTCAACAAGAAGTTTGATACAGGAGGAAATCTTAAAAGATACAAAGCTCGTTGCGTGGCTCGAGGATTTAAACAGAAAGAAGGAATTGACTACAAAGAAACATTCTCACCCACCGGTTGATTAAGTACAATGAGGTAACTTCTTAACTACGCAACGCAGATAGGAATAAAACCAAGACAAGCCAATTTTGTGACTGCCTACTTAAATTCAGAATTGGATGAAGAGGAGTCGGTGTATATCAGCATACCTGAAGGATTTGTTGAATGGTTAAAAGAAACAAATCAGGAGACTTACACTTTGGATGTAGCAAGAAGTGTGATAAATCAACCAGACGAGTATGTAATAAAATTAAAGAAAAGCTTGTACGGACTAAAACAGGCGGCAAGAGGGTGGTATAACACAATGACAGCGTGGTTCACTACAAATGGGTATTGAATCAGCCATGCTGATCCTTGCCTATTCATATCAGATAAAGGAAGTTTGGCTTTTGCATGGGTGGACAACCTAATCCTAGTGGGAAGGGACACGGATGAAATGCTAAAACAAATTTCAAACCAATTCAAAATTAAAGATCTAGGAATTGCGCAACATATTCTAGGGATGAAGATTGATTACTTTGAAGACGGGAGTATGTTCCTGAATCAAACACACTATATAAAAGATCTGCTTACCGAGTATGGCCTTGAGGATTGTAAAACTACAGGAACACCAATGCAGTCAAATATCAGAATGATTAAGGCAACCGAGGAAGAATCCAAGGAGTTTAGTAAAAAAGGGCTGGATTACCAATCAGCTATCGGATTGTTGAACTACTTATCCCAATGTACCAGGACAGACGTAACTTACGCAGTAGGAAAACTTTCCCAATTTTTAGAAAACCCAAACGATAAACATTGGGCAGCGTTCAAACGGGTCTTGCGCTATTTAAAGGAAACAACAGATTTTGGAATTGTTTATAGGCCAAATGGTAGTAGTTCAACCCTCTTTACTCAGTCTCAAGGATACTGATGATAATGTCTGGAGTTTCATCTGTGGATAGGAGAGGAAAAGAGGCAAGATAGCCCCTAAAGTTGTCAACAAGAGTCAGGATGTATTGGTGGCCAGCTTTTGATTGAGGGGTGATTTGTCCTATCAAGTTGAGGTGGATCCTTCTGAGGGGTTTAGATGAAGGCGTCAAGGTTGCTGAGAAGGGAACCCTTGTGATTTTGCTCCTTATGCAGCTATTGCATTGGGTGTTATTTAATTCATCCTTAGAGTACCAATCCTTGAGAATAGTTTTGAGATTAGAGATTCAGGCGTGTCCATAAATTTTATTGAGATCAAATAGTGATTGAGTTTTCTTCAATGTAGTGATTGAGGATTGGTTTGAGAGATTGAATTATAGGTTGTTTCAAGAAATTTAAGGATTCTAAATCACAAATAAGCTACCTCAAATTATACCTTTGAGAACCATCTTGCCACCTCAAGTGATAAAAAATTGATCTGGTTTTTTTGAGATATTTCATCCCTTCTTTTCCAGGAGACCAGGAATAAACAGGTTGACTACAATCTCAGGAACATACATGAATTCTTCAAGCATTTTGATAGATTCTTTCAACTTGATTCAAACCTTGAGGGTTCCCCATATCTTAAGATTAGCTTCAAAATTGCCTGTTTTAATTTCCTATGGCTTTTAATGTAGGTTAATTGTGATGAATTATTTCAGGTTGTTAAATATATTGATATTGGTTCTATAGTCCAAGAGGACATGAGGTGTCTTGTCTGCATTAATCCAGAGAGTAAGTTGAGCATGGTATTTGATGGTAGGTTTCTTCTTGGTTCTGTTCTTTCATTCATTTTGTTGTTCTACCCACCATCCTGGAGCAATTTGAGGGGGGACATGAAAGCAGGAGTATTTGGGGTGTGGCACATTTGTGTTGTGAAAGCCTTCCTTGCACTGGATGAAAAACTTTCTTTCTACCTTATTTGTTTTGCTCTTAGTAGTCACTACTGAGACATCAGGAGTGGATTTTCCTATTTTGAGTTGTGCCTTGCACTTGTTGTTGCACTGGGTTAAGTGATTGAATACAACCTCTACTTTCATCAAATTTTCTCCATGCATAGTTTGTTGTTTTGGATTCTCTAGAGTGGGTGGAAATTTGAAAAGTATCAGATAAGCCAATATTTCCTTTGTTGATTCTTTTCCAATGTTGGCCATGGGAGTGAGGGATTTTCAAGTTTCTGTTATGAATCCCTCAATTGCATGTTCATTAAATGGGGTGTGGAGAAATTGGTTGAAGATGAAAGCTCTATTAGCCGTTTCTGATGGGGCAAATCTGCAACTTATTTCTGCACAGAGTAGCTTAGATGATTTTATGTTTGGGGCATTCAAAACATTGGCATGAGTTTTTTCAACAAGTTTAGATAGGATGATTGCTCAGATTTCTTGGTATTCCTTTACAGGTATTTGACCCGAGTTTCTAGTCATGAAGTTTTTTATGTCTTGAGGTTGAAGATAATTGTCATCTTGTCTTTCCAGATAGATTAGTTTTCATCATTGAGAGGTGGAATAGAATTGACAGAGGCCTTTAACGCAACCTGAGGGAAGTGATTGTTTTCTCCTGCTGGTTTCTTCATTTTTAATAAGGTAGAGTTGTACTTTGGCTTTTAATGTTGATAATATTGAGATCAGATTTATTTAAACTTAAAAACATCAGACTATAGAAAAGATTTAGGGAATTCTAAGACAGACATAAGACGCACAAAGAGGAAGAAAAATGAAGAGAAAAACAGTTTAGACTTTATTGGGTGAGTAGAAGTGGTATCTGAAAGCACAAGGATGGTAGAGGCAAGGAGATGTAGATGAATTACTGGAGGTGGCAAAGCTAGGTTGTTAGAGGCATTGATTCAGGAAGATCTTTAGGACCAGATTCTTACCAGGCATTGATCCATGGACGGTGAGACTTGATTAAACAAGCAATGTTGGAGAATTTGAACCAGGTTGAGAGAAATGTTGAGTTGAGATGAGTTTTGTGTTAAGAGGAGGAGATCAGGTCATTGATGGAGAAGAGTCAATCAGATTAGGTTGTTCATGATGAGAAAAGGAGAGGAATATATAGAAAAAGTATCAAAAAGGACCAAGGAGAAGAACCACCGGACAAGACCCAAAGAGAGAAAGAACTCAGATTGGGGGAGAGGTGTCAGCCTCCTGGATGCCAGGACCCTTGCTGTCCTTCAGCTACCAGAGGTGACAGAATAAATAATAAATATATTATTCAATAAATTCAGAAAAAATCTGTAAAATATTTGGATGAAGCTATTGCAAGGTTAATTTTTTTGTTTCATGGTTTAATATTATAAATAAATATCAATAAATTGATTATTGAAACAATTAATAGAGGGGCCACGATTATTTTGGGGATATTTAACACCTCTCTTCAGGGAATTCACTTTGAAAACACATAGAACTGGTTACTTTGGAACCTTTAATTTATATTCTTAAAGGATTTATTTCCCAAAGATAATATGTGTAGAAAATACACAATGGAGTGGTAGGGCTTTTTAATCATGCTGCCACAACAGAAAAAGGAGAATAACACTCACTGTTATATTATTTAATCCTTGGGGTACCTGTTTGGGACATGCACTGATGGGTTAAAACCTGTTACTGGGGTTGAAAGGTTTTTCAGCAGTTGAAATTGATAGAAAGGGTTGAGGATGGATCTTATTGATCAGACTAAAGCCATAAATCACTTACTTATCTCTTATAAAAATTTGATTACCTTGGCATGGTTTCTGGATATAATAAACTGGGTCTGTGGGTATCAATATCCCCAAAATAGCTCCTTATTTATAGCTCTTTGAGTCCCAATATTGTTCTTCTGAGGGATACAAGGGATCAAAGGACGGATACTAAGGCTATCAGGGGAACCAGTGGTAGACTTTCACTTGTTATAGGTGCTTTAGCATGTGAAATAACTAATAACACAGCTTATGGGGATTATTCTACCTTGTAATTGATGTTTGGGACTTGTGGATAACACTAGTCTGTCCATAGTATTCATTATTAATTAATTATCCTTAGTAAATGTTTCCATTATGTTAAAAATTATTTTAATAGAAATTCAAACAGGTGATCTGATTTCAAGTGGGTTCTCATTATGTATTAACTGATTGTAGTAAAATTGGGATATTTATTTACTCCTTTTTTCAAAATTCAGTTGATTTAAAAAGAATAAATACCAAAAAATTATAATTCATAGGTATGCATGTAATATTTTTACTTCATTAGTCTTCTTAGTATATCAAAAAAATATTGATGCCATAAAATTCTCAAAATTTTAAAATAAAGTATTTTAAAATATTTTTACAAATAGTAGTTATCTTATTTTCAAAATTTTTGGTATTTTTAATCATATTAATAAAAAATACTTATAATGTTTATTTAGGTATTTTTAAATATTTTTATGTATTTTTAGATTATCTACTATTCACAGGAACATTTATTACATATGTAGAATGTTCCTGTGTAGGTTGTAGCATGTGTACGTGGTACCTGGGCTCCTCAGGCCGCCTGTCATTCTGTCAACCCATAGTCCCACAGTTTCATACCTGTCAGAGGCCTGGGGCTGCGTACACGGCTTGTCAGGGTACGCTGACAGGGTGGCAGTGCTGCTGCTCAGCCAAGCGCGGGTTTATTCTTGCCACGGCTTGCGCGGGAATTTTGACAGAACACATTTTGGTATGTAACTCCTCAAATATACACAACACCTTGGATTTACTACTTCTTCTTGCGTTAATTTTAATATTTTTATTTTATTTTTGTTACCTTTTCAGCTTGCTCTTCAATAGTAGCAAGCTGACAAGAGGCCCAAACTGGGTGAGGTGAGGGGCTGCCTGGGTGCGACAACACATGTCACAGTAGCTCGTCCCATTTTGCGCAACTACTAAGGTTCAGAGAGAATAGTAGAAGAAATAGGGAGTGGCAAAGAAAAATGAGGCGCATTCTTAAAACAGTACTTCTAACTTTGGTTAGGAAAGTCTACAGATGAAGAGCATGTCAGCTTGCTACTATTGCAAAGCAAGCTAAAAAAGTAACAAAAATAACATAAGAATAATAAAAATACAATTAGCCTAAGAATTTGTATGAAAACCATCAATATTATTACTGAAATGGATTCTCCACGCAAAATAAGGTAGGTTTGCTCACTGAACCCACCCTTTGAAAGCCAACTCCTTATATTTTAAATAATTCAGGAAAGAAAGACCAAAATACTACGGCTCCAATATTGAGCTTTTGGTCAATTGAATATTTCACACATATTTTCATGTATAGGTTTCACACCTAAAATTCAGTCAGAATTGAGGTGTTGTGTATATTTTAGGAGTTACGGACGGAAATGTGTTTTGTCACAATGCCTGCATGCAGCCGCAGGACTACCGGTTGACAAAGTGACAGGCAGCCTGAGAGGCTTAGGTACCGTGTAAACATGCTACAACCCACACGGAAAGATTCTACATATTTAATAAATGTTCCCCTGAATAGTAGATAGCCTAAAAGTACATAATATTATATAAAATTACTTAAATAACCCTTATATGTATTTTTTATTCAATATAATTCAATGTACCACGAATCTCAAAAATAAGTCAATGAAAACTTCTAAAAATAAATTAAAATAATTTAATATACTTTTATGAGAATATAAATATCTTCGTGAAATACTAAAAAAACTAATGATGTAACAATACTGCATGAATTCCCATGACTTATATTTTTAAGTAATTATTTTAGTAAATCAACTGGAACTCGAAAATAAGGAGTAAAATCAATATCATGACTTTACTCCAGTTATTTAATACATAATGAGAACTCACCTGACATCAGGAAGTCAGTAGAAATTTTTAGTTATATAATTATTAAATTACTGGGAACATTTACTAAGGATAATTAATTAAATAATACATAAATGGGACAGAGTAGTGTTATTCACACGTCCTGATAACTATTATAAAGTAGAATAATTATCATACCCTGAGGAATTAGATGCTACCCTTGCTATAGCACCAAGAACACGTGACAGGCTACCCCTGGTTACCCTGCTAGCCTTAGTGTCCGTCCCTATGACCCCCTGTACCCCTCAGAAGGACAATATTGGGACTCCAAAAGCTATAAATAAAGAGCTCTTTTGAGGATATTGATGGGCAGAGACCCAGTTATATTTATATCCAGAAAACGTGCTGAGGTAATCAATTACTTATAAGAGATAGGTAAGTGATTTATGACTAAGTCTGATCAATAATATCCGTCCTCAACCTCTTTTTTTATCAATTAAAACTGCTTAACAACCTTATAACCCCAGTATAAAGGTTTAACCCATCAGTGCACGTCTCAAACAGATACCCAAAGGATTCAATAATATACCAGTGAATTTTATGATCCTTTCTCTGTCGTGGCAGCTTGGTTACAAGGCCCTGCCATTCCACCGTGTATTTTATATACATATTATCTTTGTGTAAAATATCCTTTAAACTAACAAGCCCAAAGTAACCAGGACTATGTGTTTTCATACTGCAATCCCTGAAGAGAGGTGTGAAATATCCTTAATATAATTGTGGCCCCTCTATAAAAATATTTAATAATCAATTAATTCATTTTGATTTAAAACAATAAATGATAACTAAAGCACTTAACCTTGCAATAAGCTTAATCCAAATATTCCACGGATTTTTTCTGCATTTATTAAATAATATATTCATTATTTATTCTATCACCTCTGGTAGCTAAAGGATAGCAAGGGTCTTGGCATCCAGAAGGCTGACAGAGAATCTAGAGTTTGTTCCATCCAGCAATGATTATAGGTCAGCTGTTGGATATTTAAATTATTTGGGGAAGTGTAAAAGGCCAGATATTGCATTTGCAATTGGGTTTTTTTAACAAACCTTAGAGAGACCTAGAATGAGTCATTGGTCAGCCTTCAAGAGAGTTATGAGGTATCTTATAGTCTGGTACTTCAGTTTTCAAAGTCAGAAAAATTTTACTTGGTTGTTTTTTCTGATGCAAGTTGGGAAGATGGTGCCACTAGGGAATTAACAAGTGTTTTTGTATCCTTTGTAGGGAAGAATTTAGTTTCATGAATGTCAAAAAAGGTTCAAGTAATAAGTCTTTCTTCAAAAGAAGCAGAGTAAAGAGCGTACCTGTCAGCTTCACAGGAAGAAAAATTTTTGAGAAAGGTCTTAGAGGATACACATAAACCACAAGGGTTGGTGTTGTTGAATTCTTATAATCACTGTGCCATTCTGTGGCAGAGAAACAAGTGTTCCATTGAAGAACCAAACATATTGATGTTCATTATAACTATAAAAATGATGCAGTAAATTGCAAAGAGATAGTGTTACGGTACATGCCCACTGGAGCAATGATTGCCAATATCTTAACTAAGGATTAAGATAGGAACAAATGAAATAGTTGACAGTGGTTAATTGAATAAAAACCAAGGAACAAAACAGGAATGAATAGGAAAATCAGCAAAATTAATGAGAAAAAAACATCATAGAAGGCTGGACAGAAAAAGTAACAAGCATTAAGGCTAAGTCTCACCAGGCAGGCATTGAACAGGTGGTGTCAACCCTATTGAGGTAAATGAAGGAGATCTGAAGAGAAGTTGATGAGTTTGGCTTGAATTGTTCTAGGGAGGTTGCATTGGTGAATGATGACTGGTGGGTGGATGAGTTAATTGCAGCAATTATTGAAGGGATGAGTCAAAGGTTGTGGGAAAAGGGTCAATGGTTAGATTAATTGGAAGAGGGCTGATTATCATGTAGTTGTTTTGACGGTAGTATATCTGAAGCTTAGTTCACGCGCTAGTGAGAATGATTTAGTGCACGCGCTCTTGAGAATGGTTGATTGAGAATCCCAACACCCTCCATTCCTGGTAAAACTTGGGTGTTAAAATGCGGATGCACTCAGGTAATGTGCATAGAAGTGTGTAATCCAAATGGGATGCAAAAATGGCCCTCCACGGCCCATTGGACATCATGTGGACCATGTGGGCCTATGTGGGTGTTATTGGTTTTGGGAATTTGGGCTCCAAAACATGTTTTTATGTTCTTTTGGTACACGGGCCCTTGCAGGCCCGCCAGGGTGGATGGGCCACCCAAGCCAGATGGGCTTATTTGGGCATATAAGGCCCCAAGCTCTGTTATGGACATACTTGGCCAGACGGGCTTGCCCGCCAAAGTATGTAATTCTCACAATTCGGGCTTGGGGCGGCCCATTGGGGCCGCCGCCCCTGTCGCAGCCCGCTGGGGTCCGCCGCCCCTGTCGCAGCCCGCTCGGGGCCGCTGCCCGCGTTGCGGCCTGTTTGGGGCCACCTATGTTACTCGGTACAGCCCACACGGGACCCAAAGGCCCGCGCGGGGCTGTCGCACGGTGGGATGCCGCGCAGGCCCGGCTGGTCGCGCTTGGCGACCAGCGCCACGGAGCCAGGGCTTGTGGCCCCGGCTTGCTCCCCCTCCCCTTGCTTGCCATCGCGAGGGGGATGGGGGCAAGCTGGCTGGGTTGAACCAGCCAGCAACCGACCGCTACAGTGCGGTTGGTCAGGGCAGGGGGGACCTGACCACCCCCTTGCCCAAGGAGGTGGCGGCGCCGGCCGCAAGGGTAGAAACCGGCAGGTGGGGGGGAATTTGTAACCCCCCCACCATAAATTGGTTGAGGCAACCAAGCAGGACAGGGGGGCTCTCCCCCCCCCTTTACCAAGGGGGAGGAGCAATGGGCCTGGGGGGACCTGATCACCTCCCAGGCCAACCTTCTTGACAACGCCCTGGGGGTATTGACCCCCAGGGCCCCTGGTGAGGGGATCTGACCGCCCTCACCAGGGATTTGAGAGAAAGAGGGGGGGACAGCATGTCCGCTGGTCACACCCCCCCCATGTGAGTCTGAGACCAGACCCAGGTGTTCCCTGGGTCCCACATGGCCCATTTGAGGGGCCAGGAGCTGGCTGCATGAGGCAACCAGCCCGTAAACAAGGCAATAAAGGTCATCATGGCTGGTTGTAACGGACAACCAGCCAAGGGGATTGAAAAGTTAAGGGGCTGGTTCAGCCCCATTGAGGTGGAAACACCAGAAATGACCAGAATAGGCTGGTTTTAAGGGTACAGGGACTGATGCCATGTGGGCTGATGTAGTCCAAACCAAGTAACAAGGCCAGTAGAGCCTGTAGAGCTCTTTTGGGGCTCAAAATTTGCCTTTTGGCTTGTTGTATCATGGGCTCACAATAGGCCAATCTTTTTTACTTAAGGAGCTCTTCTCCCTGCTGTTTTCCATCCATTCATTCATCATTCCAATCAAATTCATCCAAGATATTGCCCCATTGTGAGAGCCCCATTAGACAATATTGACACCCAGTGTCCAGAATTTCTTTTGCTTTAAATACTGCTCATTTGCCTAAGCCAATTGCTGGCCAAATTCTAACACATTATCAGTACCATCATCATCATTATTTCGAAGAAAGATAGACCCTTATACCTTACTTTGGACAACCTCAAGGACCTCAAGTTTTCCAAGAAGATTTCTTATATCCCAGAGTCCAGATCCACCAAGATAGTTTTGAATATTCAGAACTATAATGCTTGGGCTGTCCTTATGGACAGTGAGTTGGATAACATCTATTGTGGGGATATTATGAAAGTAGATGATACTTTCATCAGTTCAGAGATGGAGAAGAAGGCCTATCATCTTATTTGTAGACACTTGGATGAGCATCATATAACATGGGTTGCTGACACTCTGTTGGAGGAACAGAAGAGGAAGGGGAGTGTTTTATGGAAAATGCTCAAGTCAAAGTATGCTGGTGACTCTGTTCATCAAAAGGGGATTGCTTTCAATAGATTGTTCAAGTTGAAATTTGGCAACTGTAAACAATTTGTGGGGGAAGCTGGATCTAGTATTGCTAAGTTCAAGTCACCTGGGCTGAACATGGATCCTGAGTGTTTGTCACTATTAATTATTCAAAAGCTGCCAAAAGAATATGAGTCCTTGGTCAGGATTATATCTCAGTTGGATCCCCTTCCAGGAGAAGTGGATGTGCTTAGAAGGATTGAAAAGGATGATCTTCAATTCAAGATGAAGGACAGCACAGGAACTGCTCTGGTGGGCAAGACAGGAAAATCTGGGAAGAAGGCAAAGGCCAAAAAGGATTTATCAAAGGTCTTGTGTTATAATTGTCAGAAGAAGGGGCACTATACAAAGGATTGAAAGGAGGCCAAGAAGAGGAAGAAATCCGAGGAAAGTGAAAAGGAGGACAAAGAGGTCAACCTTATCATGGAAAATGTTGCTTTGGTGGCAATGGATGTTTCAATGGAACAAGCTGTTGTGGAACAAGTCCCCAACAAGAAGGCTAAAATCAAAGAGGATCAAGACATGGACTTGATTGATTAGGAAGTATGTAATCTTAACCTTGAAAATGAGAACTTATCAGTGGCTGATAATTCTTCATTCCTTACAGGAGGATTGTTGAAGGAGGATGTTCTTGTTTTGATTGATTCTGGTTGTACACACCATATGTTTTTTGAGCCAACTTTGTTTTCAAATATTAGAGAGTTTGATGGTGTTGTAAATATTGGCCAAAAAGGAAGAACAATCCAGAGTAAGGGGATTGGAAAAGTTATTCTTGCACATCACATGGGTTTCAAAATACTTTTTGAGAAAGTGTTCTATGTACCAGATTTGCCTTATAACCTTGTGTCTCTTGGAGTGCTCTGGAAAAAGGGTTTCCAGATTTGTTATCTTAAAGAAGATAAGTTTGTTATTGATTTGAATGGGAGAACTATCCTGAGTGGACAAGTTTGGAATAAGTTTCTCTGTGCTGAATTGTTCAAGATTTCAGCTCTGAGCACTGTTGCTCACAATAGAAGTGGCCATAAGGTAAAGGACAGCAACTGTGAGAGTTGTACCTTAGGGGCCAAGATCAGAAATGTGTTCTCAAAGAGTAGAGACCACACAGAAGTTTCTAGAGAGAAATTCTCCATTGATTTGGCAGGGCCAATTTCACCAGTGTCTCTTGGAGGGGCAAGATACTTCATCAATTTGGTTGAAACAGCAACTAATTTTGTTTGGGTAAAACCAATAAGATCAAAGGATCAAACCACAGAGGAGGTTTCAGTCATCTTCAAAGTCTGGAAACAGAATGGTTTGATGAGGGAGATCAAGAGGGTTATTACTGATGGAGGGGGTGAGTTTGTGAGTAAAGATTTTGAGAAACTATTGAATGATTATGGTATCACTCATATAGTTACTACTGCTAGTACTCCACAAAACAATGGAATAGTTGAGAGGATGAATGGGAATTTATTGGACAAAGTCAGAAATATTATGGCTCAATCTTGTCTACCAAAGTTTTTATGGGCTGATACCCACTTCAGGGGAGTCTGTGGAATCAGAACCTGATGAGCCTCCACCTCCAGTTAGAAGGAGTGGCAGGATGAGAATGCCTGTTGATAGGTATGGGGAATGGTAGTCCCATTATGCTTCTGCGGAATATGAGTAAGACACACTTCAGGAACAGTGTATGCTTAACGAGATTCTACATTTGAGTTCAGAAATGGGTTATAAAGTTAACCCAAATAGCTTTGGCCAAGGTATGAATTCTGATGAGAGAGCCAATTAGAAGACAGCTATTTTTTTGGAATTTGATTCTCTAGAGAATAATAGTGTGTTTGAAGTGGTTAAGCGGGATTCAGTTCCAAAAGGAAAGACCATTGTTGGGTCTAGATTAGTGTTAACAAAGAAGTTTTGTAGTAATGAAGTTTTAATGAGGTTCAAGGCTAGGTGCGTTGCACAGGGCTTCAAACAGAGAGAGGGTATTGATTACCAGGAGACTTTATTTCCAACTGGAAGGCTTTCCACCTTCAGGTAAATCATTGCTTTGGAAGTGGAGTTGGGTGAAGAAATCAGAAAGGCTGATTTTGTGACTGCATACTTGAATGCAAAAATTGGAGAGGAAGAGACTGTTAATATTTCAATTCCTGATGGTTTCAAGGAATGGCTGGTCGAGATCAAGCCAGAAACTATGAAGAAAATCTGTGTGAGAAGTTTCCTCTCAGCAGATAAAGGGGAGTATGTCCTCAAGCTGCGTAGATCACTGTAGGGATTGAATAAATCAGCTAGGTCATGGTATAATACTATGAGCATGAAACTGATAGAGATTGGTTTCAAGACAAGTTTGGCTGACCCTTGTATCTTTGTGAGAAAGGATGCAATTTTCCTTGTATGGGTCAATGACATCATCATGATTGGGAATGGTAAGTAGAGAGTCATGGAGACACTCAAAAAGGATTTCAAGATAAAAGATCTTGGTCTGGCACAGTAGGTGCTGGTAATGTAAGTTAGTAAGAGCAAGAATGGGATCAGGTTGGATCAGAACCATTTTGTGTCAGCTCTACTTAAGCAGTATGGCTTAGAAGATGCAAAGGAGTTTGGTACTCCAATGCAGTCTAACATTCAGTTAGAAAAGTCTAAAGATGAAGAGCATCTAGAGTTTGTTCAATATGGGAGTGATTATAGATCAGCTATTGGATCTTTGAATTATTTGGGGCATTTTACAAGGCCCAATATTACTTATGCAATTGGGATTTTGTCACAACACTTAGAGAAACCATGCATGACGCATTAATCAGCGTTTAAGAGACTGATGAGGTATCTTAAAGGAACAAGCAGTCTGGGACTGCAGTTTTCAAAGTCATCAAACTTTGACTTGGTTGTTTATTCTGATGCAAGTTGGGCAGATGGTAACACTAGGGAATAAACAAGTGGTTTTTTATTCTTCTTAGGAAAGAATCTAGTGTCTTGGATGTCTAAAAAGGTGTAAGCACTAAGTCTTTCTTCAACAGAAGCAGAGTACAGAGCATACTTGTCAGCTTCACAGGAAGCAAAATGGTTGAGAAAGGTCTTAGAGGATACTCGTAAACCACAAGGGTTTGCGTTGTTGTATTCTGATAACCAGAGTGCCATTGTGTTGGCAGAAAATCAAGTGTTCAATTCTAGAACAAAACATATTGATGTTCATTATAACTATATATGGGATGCAGTTAACTACTAAGAGATAGTGTTACAGTACATGCCTACTGGGGAAATGATTGCAGATATCTTAACTAAGGCGTTAGATAGGAACAAACATGAAGTTTTGGTGTCTGGTATGCATATGGCATCCCTTTTGGATTAAGGGGGTGTGTTAAAATGCGGATGCACTCATGTACTGTGCATAGGAGTGTGTAATCCAAATGGGATGCAAAAGTGGGCCTCCATGGCCCATTGGACATCACGTGGGCCATGTGAGCCTATGTGGGTGTTATTGGTTTTGGGCATTTGGGCGCCAAAACACGTTTTTATGGTCTGTTGGTACACGGGCCCTCTCGGGCACGCCCGGGTGGATGGGCAACCCAAGCTAGATGGGCTTATTTGGGCATATAAGGGCCCAAGCTTTATTATGGACGTACTTGGCCAGACGGGCTGGCCCTCCAAAGTATGTAATTCTCACCATTTGGGCTTGGGGCAGCCCATTTGGGCCACCACTCCTGTCGCGGCCCGCTAGGGGCCGCCGCCTGTGTTGCCGCCCGCTCAGGGCTGCTGCCCGCGTCACGGCCCGCTAGGGGCTGCCGCCCTTGTCGCGGCCCGCTCAGGGCTGCTGCCCGCGTTGCGGCCCGTTCAGGGCCGCCTGTGTTCCTTGGTATGGCCCATGCGGGGCTGTCGCATGGTGGGATGCCGCGTGGGCCCGGCTGGTCGCGCTTGGCAACCAGAGCCACGGAGCCAGGGCTTGTGGCCCCGGCTTGCTCCCCCTCCCCTTGCTTGCCGTCCCGAGGGGGATGGGGGAAAGCTGGCTGGGTTGAACCAGCCAGCAACCGACCGCTACAGTGCAGTTGGTCAGGGCAGGGCGGACCTGACCACCCCCTTGCCCAAGGAGGTAGCGGCGCCGGCTGCAAGGGTAGCGACCGGCAGGTGGGGGGGAATTTGTCACCCCCCCCCCATAAATTGGTTGAGGCAACCAAGCAGGACAGGGGCACTCTCCCCCCCCCTTTACCAAGGGGGAGGAGCAATGGGCCTGGGGGGACCTGATCACCTCCCAGGCCAACCTTCTTGACAACGCCCTGGGGGTATTGACCCCCAGGGCCCCTGGTGAGGGGATCTGACCGCCCTCACCAGGGATTTGAGAGAAAGAGGGGGGGACAGCATGTCCGCTGGTCACACCCCCCCATGTGAGTCTGAGACAAGACCCAGGTGTTCCCTGGGTCCCACATGGCCCATTTGAGGGGCCAGGAGCTGGCTGCATGAGGCAACCATCCTGTAAACAAGGCAATAAAGGTCATCATGGCTGGTTGTAACGGACAACCAGCCAAGGTGATTGAAAAGTTAAGGGGCTAGTTCAGCCCCATTGAGGTGGAAACACCAGAAATGACCAGAATAGGCTGGTTGTAAGGGTACAGGGACTGATGCCATGTGGGCTGATGTAGTCCAAACCAAGTAACAAGGCCAGTAGAGCCTGTAGAGCTCTTTTGGGGCGGAAAATTTGTCTTTTGGCTTGTTGTATCTTGGGCTGACAGAGGCCAATATTTTGTACTTAAGGAGCTCTTCTCCCTGCTGTTTTCCATCCATTCATTCATCATTCCAATCAAATTCATCCAAGATATTGCCCCATTGTGAGAGCCCCATTAGACAATATTGACACCCAGTGTCCAGCATTTCTTTTGCTTGAAATACTTCTCAATTGCCTAAGCTTATTGCTGGCCATAATTCTAACATTAGGCGCACAAACACACTTGCCAACACCCAGAGAGAAAAACAGTAAAAGCAAAAGAAAACAAAAAAAAAAAAAAAATAGATATAACCAGGGGACACATATAAATTGGATTTTTAGTGAATTTTTTCCTTGCGTGCAAAGCATTTGATCAATATTTTGGGAATTTGAGCAGAGAAAGATTTAGTAAGCGCATTGGCCGGCATGCTTTCAGTGCAGATTAGTTCCAAAAGTATGTTTTTTTCATTTAACTCATCTTGCATAACTTTGGTTTTGAGCTACAGATGAGGAGTTTTTGAATTGGATCCAAATTTTTGAATTTTGTTGTTCAGGCCGCTGTTGTCAAATTTTAGGGGAATTTATGTTATTTTGAGTTGAAAGATATATTTTATTTAGGCCTTGATCCAAGTAGCTTTGTTGAATCCCTCCAATAGAGCATCATTCCTGGCATCTGTTGATGACCAAGATATATTTTTTTGCCTGAAGATGTTACCTGACACAACACTTTCGGCAAAAAGACAAAGGTACCACAATTTTGACTTTTGCGTATTTGGATCATTGGCCCAAGACCCATCAGTAAAAATTTCTAATGGGCTTTTCAGAGATTTAAAACAAAGTTTTAGTTTTTTCAAAATTTGATGGTTTTGAGATAACACCGAGTTTTCTTTAATTTATTCCAATACGTGAGCCCAGGCTTTGCGGAAATCTGGCCAATCTGGATGCTGAAAATCTCATGTCTGGCTGGGTTTAGCAGGTTATATGGTTGAGCATACCAATGGCGGAGAGGAATTTGATACTAATTTGTTTAAATCCCTCACACTCATCATTGGTGGCTGTATGAAGTTGAAATCCCGGTCTCAGAGGTGAACAGATTTCCTTGGAATTAGTCAATCCCAATTGTTCTGGACCGGTATTTATTTGATTGGTTTGACTGAGGTGAATAGCATCTTTTCAAATTTCAATCTTCATGCCCAATATTGTCTGGGGAACTTGAGATGTCAATCCAGGGAATATATTCAAAAACTTGCTTTCAAAACTGGTTTCATTGCCTACCAGGATTAAGTCATCAACATGAAAGAAAAGCCTTGAATATCCATCTTGAGAGATATAAAGGCAAGTATCAAATTTTGACTCAGTGAATCCCATGCTCTTGAACCACTCAGTTAATGTTTCATACCAATTTTTTGGCAATTGCTTCAAGCCAAAATTGATTGGTTGAGTCTAAGAAATTTGGAAGTTTCTTCAGACCCCTTTGGAGTTCTGATAATGATGTCTTCATCAAAAGGTTCATGTAGAAACGCGCTTTTCACATTGAACTGGAAAATTTATAAGCCAGTTTTCAGTGCTTAGAGAAGCAATAATTTGAGATTTGAAGGTTTCCTGTTTGGTGCAAAATTATTGTAGTAGTTGATACCTCCAATTTGATTAACTCCTTGAAAGAAAAGTCTAGCCTTGTATTTAGCAGGGTCACCATGGCAGTTTTCCTTGATCCTATATGCCCAGGTGGTCTTTAAGCAATTGGAGGGAGGAGGTCCATTTTAATCTTCCCATACGTTCAAATTTTCAATCATTTCTAGCTTTTAGTGCATAGCTTCCACCCATATTTTGCATTCTTTGCATGCAATACCTTGTTCATAGCTCTTTGGTTCATAGTGATGATGAAACCCCTAACATGAGGGATGTTTTAGCATTGAGTGATTTTTGAAATTCCTTGTTGGAGGATTTGAAAAGGCAAGTGTTGGATTGACAATGTGGCTTGACGTAACCAGATGGACCCTCAGGAATCACCCTATTGATTTCTTCTTTGTCAGGATCCAACAATGCAACTTTGCATTTGGATACCAATGAGTCAGAATTTTCATTTCTTGTTTTCCTGTAGTTACTCCATTCAGAAGCTTGTCAAACCAATGTAATTTCATTATGATTTATTGATTTTTCTCCCATTTCCTAGGGAAAATGTGTTTGATCTTCTCATTCTTCATTGGGGTAACAGGGTGATGATTTGTTGGTGTGCTCCACCTTGAGAAAGCAAAAATGTTTTTTCAATATTAGCAAACTGTCTTTTGTTAAAACTCAATAAGAAAGAAGAAGTGGATTAAACCCTACTAGTATTCCTTGTGGTCCTTTAAATTAAAATTTGAAGGATTTTCTCCTTTTTTGAAAACAGATAAATAGATGGGTTACCCAGAGGTTTTACAAATGATGTTGGGGTTAGTAGCTGTGAATTTCTTTCCAAGGAGACTCTTCATCCTCATTTCAAGGTATTTGATTCAAAATGAGACAGCTACCTTTTATTATTTTTTCCCAAGCATTGGTTGGAATTTTACCATCTCAAATTATTTATCTGGTTGATTTGAAAATGTTTCTGTTTGCCCATTTGGCTTGTAATGTGTGCTGAGAGTGATAAGGCTCCAAGGAAATTTGTTGAATATGTTTTTCCTGAAAGTATGAATGGAGCTTTTGGTTGGTTAATTAAGTTCCTTCATCTGAACAAACATCCAAGGATAATAACTTTTTTGATTGAGTTGGTTTTTGATCAGATCAATCAGAACATCTGCTGTCTTGTCCTTTGACTCCAAAGGAAAAGCAGAAAGGTATCCCAAAGGATTGTCCCCAAAGGTCAGTGCGTATATATCGCCTCTCTTTACTTTGGGTGTGAGAGGTCCAATGAGATCTAGATGAATTTGGCTGAAGATTTTCTTGACCGGATTCAAAGGTTGGTTGAAGCTTGCTTTGGTGATTTTGCTTTTAATGCAATTAATACATTCAAAGGTTGATTGAACATATTTGGGAATGTGATTAATAAAGGACTTGAGTCTTGAGAGAGAGGCATGGCCAAATTTACTATGGATTTTCATAAGTTCAGCTTTGGAAGAGTTAAACATAAAGGATTTTAGATTTTGGTCAAAGGCTGGGGTTTATATTGCAAAGATGTTGTTGGTGATGGTCCCCAAGAAAACTATTTTATTTAGGTGAGTGACACAAAAATAGGAATCCTTTTCAATAAGAGTTCAGCCACCTTGGTTGAGAGCACCAGCATTAAGTAGATTAATGGTAAAATCCGGAATGTAGAAACAATTAGAAAGCTCAACAATGAAGTCTTTCCATCAAAATTGAGCAGTCCATTTTCCTTTAATCTTTGAGAAAGCGTCTGGTTTTCCGGTTTTAGTTGAGTCATCTTTTCAGGGTGCCATATTGATAAAATATCTTCTGTTGTTTATCATGTGTAAAGAAGCTCCACTGTTGGGAAGAAATTAGGAATTGGGGTTTGCATGGTTGATCTATAGAAAAACAAGAGACAAGTAATGGTCTATCAAGGTCTTTTCTTTAATTTTTGCTTTTTTCTCTCTCCAGTTAGCTTGCTTGTCCTCCCACCAGTCTGGAGTAATTTCCAAATGCAGATGCCAGAAATCATTGGCTGAATGTGACTCAAATTGATGAGGATTGTGATAAAATTTGGTGCATTGCCTTCATTCTCCTTCTGTCTCTTTTAATTGAGACTTTTGTGTGGTAAATATGGGTACCACTTCATTTCTGGAAGAGGTACAAGGGTCCAAAAAGCTCTGCACATTTGATTTGTTATCCAGCTGATTGAGGTGATTGAATATGAATTCAATGGTAAGATCCTTTTAAGTGTACATTATTGTCTGTTTGAAGTCCTTCATGCTGTCCAAAAATTTGAATAGTATGAGGTAAGCAAGGATATCACCTTTGAGGATGATGCTGACTTCAGATAAATTTTTTAGACAGACCCTAGCTCTTTTCATAAATTCTTCTATGTGCTTTCCATTGAACCAAAGGGACAGGAAGTCATTGAAGACCCTGGCGTGGTTTGAGGCTTGTGAGGATGCGTATTTCTCAATAATTGCCTTCCAGAGAAGTTTTGCTGAGTTCCTATTTGTTGAGGTGACAAAGTTGTTGTGGGTAGTGGACTCAAGTTTAGAAATGATTAGAAGTTTGAGTTTTTCATTGAAATTGGCCTTGAGTTGGTTTGGGCTATCCAGGTTTAAGATTTGCAAGCACCCTCTGACATCAAGAATGGCATCCATTTTATCGTTTCAAATGCCATAATTTTCTTCTCCAAGCATTGTTATAGTTTCTAAAGCAGTTTTTAGTGTGGCTTGTCAAAAGTAATCCATGGTGAACTAACATTTCCTTGGCTTTGGTTGAGATTTAAGAGAGCTGTCTTATGGCTTTGAACTGTGAAAGAATTTGCAGAGGTTTATTGAATAAAATCCAAGGAACAAAACAGGACTGAATAGGAAAAACAGAAAACTTGATGAGAAAAAAACATCACAGAAGTTTGGAAAGAAAAATTAACAAGCATTCAGGCTAAGTCTCACCAGGAAGGAATGGAAGAGGTGGTTTCAACCCAATTGAATTTAATGAAGGGGATTTGAAGGGAAGTTGAGGAGTTTTGCTTGAATTGGTTTAGTGTGGTTGCATTGGTGAATTATGACTGGTAAGTAGACAAGTTAATTGGGCCAAGTATTTATGAGATGAGTGAAAGGTTGTGGGAAAAGGGTCAATGGTTAGATTGATTCAAAGATGGCTGTTTTCACTTGGTTATTTTGAAAGTAGTTGATCTGAAGCTTAGTGCACACACTCTTGAGAATGGTTTAGTGAATGCGCTCTTGAGAATGGTTGATTCAGAATCCCAACACCAAACATCAAGGTTTTATGTCTAGTATGCAAATGGAATCCCTTGAGGATTTAGGGGGTGTTTTAAAAAGGGATGCACTCAGGTTATGTGCATATTAGTTTTTAATACAAATGGGATGCGCAAATGGGCCTCCATGGCCCATTGGACATCACTTGGGCCAAGTGGGCCTATGTGGATGTTATTTGGGGGCGGAAACACGTTTTACAAGTCAATTGGGACACGGGCCATAATGGTCCTGTCAAGGTGGATGGGCCAACTTAGCTGGATGGGCTTATCTGGGCATTTATGAGCCCAAGGTTTATTATGGAAATACTTGGCCAGACAGGCTGGCCCACCAAAGTATGTTTTTCAGGGTCTTTGGGCCCACTCAGGGCCCCTTTCTTCTCACCTGGGGCCTGTTGCGGTGCCCAATGGCACGTGTGGGGCCTTTATAGACCGCAGGGGACTCTGCTTGGAGTCCCCCACCCGCTGTGTGAAGGGCAATGGCCCTGGTTGCGCCACCCAGATTGTTGCGGCCATGGGGACTGGAGGCCCCTGCCTCCCTCCCTCCCCTCGCTCCATTGCATGGGGGAGAGAGGATTTCTGGTCCCTCCATTACCAGACCAGCCAGCCTGTTGCAACAAATGCAACTGGCAAGTTTTGAGGGGACTTGATCACCCCCCCCCCCACCTCTAGATTGATGGGGCCATCGCCCCCTCCCCCCCCATACCAGGGGGAAGGCAACCAATGCGGCTGGGTGGGCCTCACCACAACCCAGCCCACCTCCAGTTTGACAATCTGGAGGGGGATCTGATCATCTCCCCAGGGGCTTTGAGAAAATGAGGGACGGGCGCACACCCGCCAGTTACACCCCCCCTCATGACTTCTTGGCCGGACCCATAGTGATTATGGATCCACCCTGGCAATTTTGAGCGCCAGGGGCCTGATTGCAGGAGGCAACCAGGCCTGTGAGTGTAAAGAAAGGGCCAGTAAGGTTAGAAGGGAGATGTAACCAGGTAACAGGGCTGGTTATAATAGACAACAAGCCAGGGTCCAAACAGAAAGGGGCTAGTTAAGCCCTGTAAGGATGGAAAAATTAAATTTGAACTCTAAAGGCTTGTCAAAATGGTTCAGAACTAATTCCAAGAACCCTGAGTAAGCTCAAACCAAGTAACGGGGCTTTTAGAGTCTGTAGAGCTCATTTGGGGTGGAATTTTTACCTTTTGCTTGTACTTACATGAGCTCCACACGAGGACCATTGTATTTAAGGTGCTCTTATCCCTGCTGTTTTCCACCTATTCATTCATCAATTCTTTCAAATTCACAATTGTGCCATTGCCTCTGCCTCAAATTAAGGATAAATCATAATAAATTATTGTCTCAGAATTTCTTTTGCTTTAAATACTGCTCTTTGACCAAGGTTGTGGGCCAATAATTGCCTCAATACCACGTACTATAGTTAAAAGGTTATGCAGACATTCAAATTTAAAGTTCCTGATCAAGTCACCAGGTGCACCTCCAGATATACTAAATTTAATCAATCCTTGAATCATCCACCAGTTCCAATTACCCTAACCTCAAATTCAATCCCAAACTCAAATCCTGTACATTAAAATCCAGAATCTTATTACAAATTCCTCAATTATCTCAGGAATTCCATCTCATCTACAAATTGGGAAGGTTTCAATCAAATAAATGGTGCCAATCATCTAAACACCGTTACTCTCTAACCATGGTGGTCCTATCAGAATCATTTCCATTGGAATAAAAAATAATTATCAATAGCAGAATCCAATTCTGGAAACATTAATTTGTCATATAATCTGGTTCAAGTATCCTTCTTGCATCAGATCAAAACCATTTTCAGTGTTGTGGATCCATATGGGAGCATACCTGGTTACTTCTTTGACTTAATCCATTTCAAATTGACCAGAATTTTATAGTCAATTGGAAGCAACTCAATGTTTATAAAGTTAAACATGGGATTGAAAAAAAAATCATTCATGTGATGATTCCAATAGCCGGTGTGCATATTTATCTGAATGCAAAATTATATCTTCCTGAAAGTGAAATTTGAAAATTATGGATATGCAAAGTATTATCAATTTTTTCAATCATTTTTGTTGATTTATGTTTTTAGTAAATTCCAAATGAATTTCTGAAGCATTACCTGTAGATAGAACAGAAATTTTATGAGAGAAGTAAACGTATGAATGGAAAAGAAGGACAAAGGTAGGATATCAAAAGGGGAAATACAACGGAATAAAATCACAAATAAATGTGAATAATTTGAGAAATTGTGAAGGAAATAATTTAAAAATGGAGGCAAGCTGTGTTTCAAAATGATTGAAACATTCAATAAATAAATTGGATGCAACCATCTTTTCAGCTTTCTAATATTGCAGAGCAAGCGGCAAAAGTAACAAAATAATAAAAATAAATAAATATTTTATTGAAGGAGAAATAATATTATAAATATTATTTCAAATTATGATTTAAAATGATAATTAAGATAGGGTCACTCACTGAAACCTACCTCAAATTACCACTGCTTATATTTTAAAATAATTTATGAAAATTTAAGAAAAAATGTGCCCTTGGGATTTGGGCCATTTTGATATTTCACATGAAACCTTTTTCAAAGGTTTCACAGTGAATTTTGTGACAAAATCCCAGATTCTGTGATTTGGGGGAGTCACGGGCCAAAATAAGATTTCTCACAATTCCCGCATGAAGCGTCAGAAACCAATATATCCATGCGCGGCTGAGCAGCAGCACTGCCACCCTTTCCGCGTACCCCAAAAAGATGTGTACGCAGCCCCAGGCATCTGCGAGGTAGGCAGAGGCAAAACTACGGACAGATAGATTTACAGAGGGCTTGAGGAGCCCAGGTACCACCTAAAAATGCTACAACTAAGATGGGGAAATACTACAAATGTAATAAATGCCCCCATGGATAGTAGATAGTCCAAAAATACATAAAATTATACAAAAATACTTAAATCAACTCATAGGAATATTTACTAATAAGAGATATTAAAATAATTGGAGCATTTACTAAGGGTAATTAAAAAAATGATAATCAGGTGGATAGATTGGTTTTATTCACATGTGAAAACATCAATCAAAAGGTAGAATGATTTCCATACCCTGTGGAATTAGATGTTATCTGTGTTACAGCACCAAGAAAATATAACAGGCTACCACTTTTTACCCTGCTAGCATTAGAACCCGTCCCTTTGAGCCCCTGTATCCCTCAGAAGGACGGAATCGGGATCCAAAAAGCTATAAATATAAAGCTCTTTTGAGGATATTGATACCCAAAGACCCAGTTATATCTACATCCAGACACAATGGCAAGGTAATCAAATTCTTCTAAGAGATAATTTGGTGATTTATTGCTTTAGTTTGATTAATATTATCCATCCAAAAACGCTTTTTATCACTTTAAGCTGCTCAACAACCTTTTAACCCCAGTAAAGGTTTTAACCATCAGTAAACGTCCCAAAAAAGCTACCTAAAGCATCAAATAACTTTCCAGTGAGTTATATTATCCTTTTTCTGTTGTAGAAGCGTGGTCACAAATAACTGCCACTCCAGCATATGTTATATATATGTATATTATCTTTTGGAAATATCTCCTTTAAGAATATAAATTAAAGGTTTCACAGTAACCAGGTCTACGTTTATTCAAAGTGAATTCCCTGAAGAGAGGTGTTGAAGATCTCCAATATTATTGTGGCCCTTCTTTAAATTAATTTAATAATCAATTTATTAATATTGATTAATAATAACCAATTATAACCAACCAATCAATCTTGCAATAGCTTTATCAAAATATTCTACAAATTTTTGATGCATTTACTCATAATATGTTTAT
>JAOOQA010000021.1:850672-906180 GCA_025617555.3 Puccinia polysora | reverse complement strand
AAGATATTGCCCCATTGTGAGAGCCCCATTAGACAATATTGACACCCAGTGTCCAGAATTTCTTTTGCTTTAAATACTGCTCATTTGCCTAAGCCAATTGCTGGCCAAATTCTAACACATTATCAGTACCATCATCATCATTATTTCGAAGAAAGATAGACCCTTATACCTTACTTTGGACAACCTCAAGGACGCTCAAGTTTTCCAAGAAGATTTCTTATATCCCAGAGTCCAGATCCACCAAGATAGTTTTGAATATTCAGAACTATAATGCTTGGGCTGTCCTTATGGACAGTGAGTTGGATAACATCTATTGTGGGGATATTATGAAAGTAGATGATACTTTCATCAGTTCAGAGATGGAGAAGAAGGCCTATCATCTTATTTGTAGACACTTGGATGAGCATCATATAACATGGGTTGCTGACACTCTGTTGGAGGAACAGAAGAGGAAGGGGAGTGTTTTATGGAAAATGCTCAAGTCAAAGTATGCTGGTGACTCTGTTCATCAAAAGGGGATTGCTTTCAATAGATTGTTCAAGTTGAAATTTGGCAACTGTAAACAATTTGTGGGGGAAGCTGGATCTAGTATTGCTAAGTTCAAGTCACCTGGGCTGAACATGGATCCTGAGTGTTTGTCACTATTAATTATTCAAAAGCTGCCAAAAGAATATGAGTCCTTGGTCAGGATTATATCTCAGTTGGATCCCCTTCCAGGAGAAGTGGATGTGCTTAGAAGGATTGAAAAGGATGATCTTCAATTCAAGATGAAGGACAGCACAGGAACTGCTCTGGTGGGCAAGACAGGAAAATCTGGGAAGAAGGCAAAGGCCAAAAAGGATTTATCAAAGGTCTTGTGTTATAATTGTCAGAAGAAGGGGGCACTATACAAAGGATTGAAAGGAGGCCAAGAAGAGGAAGAAATCCGAGGAAAGTGAAAAGGAGGACAAAGAGGTCAACCTTATCATGGAAAATGTTGCTTTGGTGGCAATGGATGTTTCAATGGAACAAGCTGTTGTGGAACAAGTCCCCAACAAGAAGGCTAAAATCAAAGAGGATCAAGACATGGACTTGATTGATTAGGAAGTATGTAATCTTAACCTTGAAAATGAGAACTTATCAGTGGCTGATAATTCTTCATTCCTTACAGGAGGATTGTTGAAGGAGGATGTTCTTGTTTTGATTGATTCTGGTTGTACACACCATATGTTTTTTGAGCCAACTTTGTTTTCAAATATTAGAGAGTTTGATGGTGTTGTAAATATTGGCCAAAAAGGAAGAACAATCCAGAGTAAGGGGATTGGAAAAGTTATTCTTGCACATCATGGGTTTCAAAATACTTTTTGAGAAAGTGTTCTATGTACCAGATTTGCCTTATAACCTTGTGTCTCTTGGAGTGCTCTGGAAAAAGGGTTTCCAGATTTGTTATCTTAAAGAAGATAAGTTTGTTATTGATTTGAATGGGAGAACTATCCTGAGTGGACAAGTTTGGAATAAGTTTCTCTGTGCTGAATTGTTCAAGATTTCAGCTCTGAGCACTGTTGCTCACAATAGAAGTGGCCATAAGGTAAAGGACAGCAACTGTGAGAGTTGTACCTTAGGGGCCAAGATCAGAAATGTGTTCTCAAAGAGTAGAGACCACACAGAAGTTTCTAGAGAGAAATTCTCCATTGATTTGGCAGGGCCAATTTCACCAGTGTCTCTTGGAGGGGCAAGATACTTCATCAATTTGGGTTGAAACAGCAACTAATTTTGTTTGGGTAAAACCAATAAGATCAAAGGATCAAACCACAGAGGAGGTTTCAGTCATCTTCAAAGTCTGGAAACAGAATGGTTTGATGAGGGAGATCAAGAGGGTTATTACTGATGGAGGGGGTGAGTTTGTGAGTAAAGATTTTGAGAAACTATTGAATGATTATGGTATCACTCATATAGTTACTACTGCTAGTACTCCACAAAACAATGGAATAGTTGAGAGGATGAATGGGAATTTATTGGACAAAGTCAGAAATATTATGGCTCAATCTTGTCTACCAAAGTTTTTATGGGCTGATACCCACTTCAGGGGAGTCTGTGGAATCAGAACCTGATGAGCCTCCACCTCCAGTTAGAAGGAGTGGCAGGATGAGAATGCCTGTTGATAGGTATGGGGAATGGTAGTCCCATTATGCTTCTGCGGAATATGAGTAAGACACACTTCAGGAACAGTGTATGCTTAACGAGATTCTACATTTGAGTTCAGAAATGGGTTATAAAGTTAACCCAAATAGCTTTGGCCAAGGTATGAATTCTGATGAGAGAGCCAATTAGAAGACAGCTATTTTTTTGGAATTTGATTCTCTAGAGAAAAATAGTGTGTTTGAAGTGGTTAAGCGGGATTCAGTTCCAAAAGGAAAGACCATTGTTGGGTCTAGATTAGTGTTAACAAAGAAGTTTTGTAGTAATGAAGTTTTAATGAGGTTCAAGGCTAGGTGCGTTGCACAGGGCTTCAAACAGAGAGAGGGTATTGATTACCAGGAGACTTTATTTCCAACTGGAAGGCTTTCCACCTTCAGGTAAATCATTGCTTTGGAAGTGGAGTTGGGTGAAGAAATCAGAAAGGCTGATTTTGTGACTGCATACTTGAATGCAAAAATTGAGAGGAAGAGACTGTTAATATTTCAATTCCTGATGGTTTCAAGGGAATGGCTGGTCGAGATCAAGCCAGAAACTATGAAGAAAATCTGTGTGAGAAGTTTCCTCTCAGCAGATAAAGGGGAGTATGTCCTCAAGCTGCGTAGATCACTGTAGGGATTGAATAAATCAGCTAGGTCATGGTATAATACTATGAGCATGAAACTGATAGAGATTGGTTTCAAGACAAGTTTGGCTGACCCTTGTATCTTTGTGAGAAAGGATGCAATTTTCCTTGTACTGGGTCAATGACATCATCATGATTGGGAATGGTAAGTAGAGAGTCATGGAGACACTCAAAAAGGATTTCAAGATAAAAGATCTTGGGTCTGGCACAGTAGGTGCTGGTAATGTAAGTTAGTAAGAGCAAGAATGGGATCAGGTTGGATCAGAACCATTTTGTGTCAGCTCTACTTAAGCAGTATGGCTTAGAAGATGCAAAGGAGTTTGGTACTCCAATGCAGTCTAACATTCAGTTAGAAAAAGTCTAAAGATGAAGAGCATCTAGAGTTTGTTCAATATGGGAGTGATTATAGATCAGCTATTGGATCTTTGAATTATTTGGGGCATTTTACAAGGCCCAATATTACTTATGCAATTGGGATTTTGTCACAACACTTAGAGAAACCATGCATGACGCATTAATCAGCGTTTTAAGAGACTGATGAGGTATCTTAAAGGAACAAGCAGTCTGGGACTGCAGTTTTCAAAGTCATCAAACTTTGACTTGGTTGTTTATTCTGATGCAAGTTGGGCAGATGGGTAACACTAGGGAATAAACAAGTGGTTTTTTATTCTTCTTAGGAAAGAATCTAGTGTCTTGGATGTCTAAAAAGGTGTAAGCACTAAGTCTTTCTTCAACAGAAGCAGAGTACAGAGCATACTTGTCAGCTTCACAGGAAGCAAAATGGTTGAGAAAGGTCTTAGAGGATACTCGTAACACACAAGGGTTTGCGTTGTTGTATTCTGATAACCAGAGTGCCATTGTGTTGGCAGAAAATCAAGTGTTCAATTCTAGAACAAAACATATTGATGTTCATTATAACTATATATGGGATGCAGTTAACTACTAAGAGATAGTGTTACAGTACATGCCTACTGGGGAAATGATTGCAGATATCTTAACTAAGGCGTTAGATAGGAACAAACATGAAGTTTTGGGTGTCTGGTATGCATATGGCATCCCTTTTGGATTAAGGGGGTGTGTTAAAATGCGGATGCACTCATGTACTGTGCATAGGAGTGTGTAATCCAAATGGGATGCAAAAGTGGGGCCTCCATGGCCCATTGGACATCACGTGGGCCATGTGAGCCTATGTGGGTGTTATTGGTTTTGGGCATTTGGGCGCCAAAACACGTTTTTTATGGTCCTGTTGGTACACGGGCCCTCTCGGGCACGCCCGGGTGGATGGGCAACCCAAGCTAGATGGGCTTATTTGGGCATATAAGGGCCCAAGCTTTATTATGGACGTACTTGGCCAGACGGGCTGGCCCTCCAAAGTATGTAATTCTCACCATTTTGGGCTTGGGGCAGCCCATTTGGGCCCACCACTCCTGTCGCGGCCCGCTAGGGGCCCGCCGCCTGTGTTGCCGCTCCCGCTCAGGGCTGCTGCCCGCGTCACGGCCCGCTAGGGGCTGCCGCCCTTGTCGCGGCCCGCTCAGGGCTGCTGCCCGCGTTGCGGCCCGTTCAGGGGCCGCCTGTGTTCCTTGGTATGGCCCATGCGGGGCTCTGTCGCATGGTGGGATGCCGCGTGGGCCCGGCTGGTCGCGCTTGGCAACCAGAGCCACGGAGCCAGGGCTTGTGGCCCCGGCTTGCTCCCCCTCCCCTTGCTTGCCGTCCCGAGGGGGATGGGGGGAAAGCTGGCTGGGTTGAACCAGCCAGCAACCGACCGCTACAGTGCAGTTGGTCAGGGCAGGGCGGACCTGACCACCCCCGCTTGCCCAAGGAGAGGGTAGCGGCGCCGGCTGCAAGGGTAGCGACCGGCAGGTGGGGGGGAATTTTGTCACCCCCCCCCCATAAATTGGTTGAGGCAACCAAGCAGGACAGGGGCACTCTCCCCCCCCCCTTTACCAAGGGGGAGGAGCAATGGGCCTGGGGGGGACCTGATCACCTCCCAGGCCAACCTTCTTGACAACGCCCTGGGGGTATTGACCCCCAGGGCCCCTGGTGAGGGGATCTGACCGCCCTCACCAGGGATTTGAGAGAAAGAGGGGGGGACAGCATGTCCGCTGGTCACACCCCCCCATGTGAGTCTGAGACAAGACCCAGGTGTTCCCTGGGTCCCACATGGCCCATTTGAGGGGCCAGGAGCTGGCTGCATGAGGCAACCATCCTGTAAACAAGGCAATAAAGGTCATCATGGCTGGTTGTAACGGACAACCAGCCAAGGTGATTGAAAAGTTAAGGGGCTAGTTCAGCCCCATTGAGGTGGAAACACCAGAAATGACCAGAATAGGCTGGTTGTAAGGGTACAGGGACTGATGCCATGTGGGCTGATGTAGTCCAAACCAAGTAACAAGGCCAGTAGAGCCTGTAGAGCTCTTTTGGGGCGGAAAATTTGTCTTTTGGCTTGTTGTATCTTGGGCTGACAGAGGCCAATATTTTGTACTTAAGGAGCTCTTCTCCCTGCTGTTTTCCATCCATTCATTCATCATTCCAATCAAATTCATCCAAGATATTGCCCCATTGTGAGAGCCCCATTAGACAATATTGACACCCAGTGTCCAGCATTTCTTTTGCTTGAAATACTTCTCAATTGCCTAAGCTTATTGCTGGCCATAATTCTAACATTAGGCGCACAAACACACTTGCCAACACCCAGAGAGAAAAACAGTAAAAGCAAAAGAAAACAAAAAAAAAAAAAAAATAGATATAACCAGGGGACACATATAAATTGGATTTTTAGTGAATTTTTTCCTTGCGTGCAAAGCATTTGATCAATATTTTGGGAATTTGAGCAGAGAAAGATTTAGTAAGCGCATTGGCCGGCATGCTTTCAGTGCAGATTAGTTCCAAAAGTATGTTTTTTTCATTTAACTCATCTTGCATAACTTTGGTTTTGAGCTACAGATGAGGAGTTTTTGAATTGGATCCAAATTTTTGAATTTTGTTGTTCAGGCCGCTGTTGTCAAATTTTAGGGGAATTTATGTTATTTTGAGTTGAAAGATATATTTTATTTAGGCCTTGATCCAAGTAGCTTTGTTGAATCCCTCCAATAGAGCATCATTCCTGGCATCTGTTGATGACCAAGATATATTTTTTTGCCTGAAGATGTTACCTGACACAACACTTTCGGCAAAAAGACAAAGGTACCACAATTTTGACTTTTGCGTATTTGGATCATTGGCCCAAGACCCATCAGTAAAAATTTCTAATGGGCTTTTCAGAGATTTAAAACAAAGTTTTAGTTTTTTCAAAATTTGATGGTTTTGAGATAACACCGAGTTTTCTTTAATTTATTCCAATACGTGAGCCCAGGCTTTGCGGAAATCTGGCCAATCTGGATGCTGAAAATCTCATGTCTGGCTGGGTTTAGCAGGTTATATGGTTGAGCATACCAATGGCGGAGAGGAATTTGATACTAATTTGTTTAAATCCCTCACACTCATCATTGGTGGCTGTATGAAGTTGAAATCCCGGTCTCAGAGGTGAACAGATTTCCTTGGAATTAGTCAATCCCAATTGTTCTGGACCGGTATTTATTTGATTGGTTTGACTGAGGTGAATAGCATCTTTTCAAATTTCAATCTTCATGCCCAATATTGTCTGGGGAACTTGAGATGTCAATCCAGGGAATATATTCAAAAACTTGCTTTCAAAACTGGTTTCATTGCCTACCAGGATTAAGTCATCAACATGAAAGAAAAGCCTTGAATATCCATCTTGAGAGATATAAAGGCAAGTATCAAATTTTGACTCAGTGAATCCCATGCTCTTGAACCACTCAGTTAATGTTTCATACCAATTTTTTGGCAATTGCTTCAAGCCAAAATTGATTGGTTGAGTCTAAGAAATTTGGAAGTTTCTTCAGACCCCTTTGGAGTTCTGATAATGATGTCTTCATCAAAAGGTTCATGTAGAAACGCGCTTTTCACATTGAACTGGAAAATTTATAAGCCAGTTTTCAGTGCTTAGAGAAGCAATAATTTGAGATTTGAAGGTTTCCTGTTTGGTGCAAAATTATTGTAGTAGTTGATACCTCCAATTTGATTAACTCCTTGAAAGAAAAGTCTAGCCTTGTATTTAGCAGGGTCACCATGGCAGTTTTCCTTGATCCTATATGCCCAGGTGGTCTTTAAGCAATTGGAGGGAGGAGGTCCATTTTAATCTTCCCATACGTTCAAATTTTCAATCATTTCTAGCTTTTAGTGCATAGCTTCCACCCATATTTTGCATTCTTTGCATGCAATACCTTGTTCATAGCTCTTTGGTTCATAGTGATGATGAAACCCCTAACATGAGGGATGTTTTAGCATTGAGTGATTTTTGAAATTCCTTGTTGGAGGATTTGAAAAGGCAAGTGTTGGATTGACAATGTGGCTTGACGTAACCAGATGGACCCTCAGGAATCACCCTATTGATTTCTTCTTTGTCAGGATCCAACAATGCAACTTTGCATTTGGATACCAATGAGTCAGAATTTTCATTTCTTGTTTTCCTGTAGTTACTCCATTCAGAAGCTTGTCAAACCAATGTAATTTCATTATGATTTATTGATTTTTCTCCCATTTCCTAGGGAAAATGTGTTTGATCTTCTCATTCTTCATTGGGGTAACAGGGTGATGATTTGTTGGTGTGCTCCACCTTGAGAAAGCAAAAATGTTTTTTCAATATTAGCAAACTGTCTTTTGTTAAAACTCAATAAGAAAGAAGAAGTGGATTAAACCCTACTAGTATTCCTTGTGGTCCTTTAAATTAAAATTTGAAGGATTTTCTCCTTTTTTGAAAACAGATAAATAGATGGGTTACCCAGAGGTTTTACAAATGATGTTGGGGTTAGTAGCTGTGAATTTCTTTCCAAGGAGACTCTTCATCCTCATTTCAAGGTATTTGATTCAAAATGAGACAGCTACCTTTTATTATTTTTTCCCAAGCATTGGTTGGAATTTTACCATCTCAAATTATTTATCTGGTTGATTTGAAAATGTTTCTGTTTGCCCATTTGGCTTGTAATGTGTGCTGAGAGTGATAAGGCTCCAAGGAAATTTGTTGAATATGTTTTTCCTGAAAGTATGAATGGAGCTTTTGGTTGGTTAATTAAGTTCCTTCATCTGAACAAACATCCAAGGATAATAACTTTTTTGATTGAGTTGGTTTTTGATCAGATCAATCAGAACATCTGCTGTCTTGTCCTTTGACTCCAAAGGAAAAGCAGAAAGGTATCCCAAAGGATTGTCCCCAAAGGTCAGTGCGTATATATCGCCTCTCTTTACTTTGGGTGTGAGAGGTCCAATGAGATCTAGATGAATTTGGCTGAAGATTTTCTTGACCGGATTCAAAGGTTGGTTGAAGCTTGCTTTGGTGATTTTGCTTTTAATGCAATTAATACATTCAAAGGTTGATTGAACATATTTGGGAATGTGATTAATAAAGGACTTGAGTCTTGAGAGAGAGGCATGGCCAAATTTACTATGGATTTTCATAAGTTCAGCTTTGGAAGAGTTAAACATAAAGGATTTTAGATTTTGGTCAAAGGCTGGGGTTTATATTGCAAAGATGTTGTTGGTGATGGTCCCCAAGAAAACTATTTTATTTAGGTGAGTGACACAAAAATAGGAATCCTTTTCAATAAGAGTTCAGCCACCTTGGTTGAGAGCACCAGCATTAAGTAGATTAATGGTAAAATCCGGAATGTAGAAACAATTAGAAAGCTCAACAATGAAGTCTTTCCATCAAAATTGAGCAGTCCATTTTCCTTTAATCTTTGAGAAAGCGTCTGGTTTTCCGGTTTTAGTTGAGTCATCTTTTCAGGGTGCCATATTGATAAAATATCTTCTGTTGTTTATCATGTGTAAAGAAGCTCCACTGTTGGGAAGAAATTAGGAATTGGGGTTTGCATGGTTGATCTATAGAAAAACAAGAGACAAGTAATGGTCTATCAAGGTCTTTTCTTTAATTTTTGCTTTTTTCTCTCTCCAGTTAGCTTGCTTGTCCTCCCACCAGTCTGGAGTAATTTCCAAATGCAGATGCCAGAAATCATTGGCTGAATGTGACTCAAATTGATGAGGATTGTGATAAAATTTGGTGCATTGCCTTCATTCTCCTTCTGTCTCTTTTAATTGAGACTTTTGTGTGGTAAATATGGGTACCACTTCATTTCTGGAAGAGGTACAAGGGTCCAAAAAGCTCTGCACATTTGATTTGTTATCCAGCTGATTGAGGTGATTGAATATGAATTCAATGGTAAGATCCTTTTAAGTGTACATTATTGTCTGTTTGAAGTCCTTCATGCTGTCCAAAAATTTGAATAGTATGAGGTAAGCAAGGATATCACCTTTGAGGATGATGCTGACTTCAGATAAATTTTTTAGACAGACCCTAGCTCTTTTCATAAATTCTTCTATGTGCTTTCCATTGAACCAAAGGGACAGGAAGTCATTGAAGACCCTGGCGTGGTTTGAGGCTTGTGAGGATGCGTATTTCTCAATAATTGCCTTCCAGAGAAGTTTTGCTGAGTTCCTATTTGTTGAGGTGACAAAGTTGTTGTGGGTAGTGGACTCAAGTTTAGAAATGATTAGAAGTTTGAGTTTTTCATTGAAATTGGCCTTGAGTTGGTTTGGGCTATCCAGGTTTAAGATTTGCAAGCACCCTCTGACATCAAGAATGGCATCCATTTTATCGTTTCAAATGCCATAATTTTCTTCTCCAAGCATTGTTATAGTTTCTAAAGCAGTTTTTAGTGTGGCTTGTCAAAAGTAATCCATGGTGAACTAACATTTCCTTGGCTTTGGTTGAGATTTAAGAGAGCTGTCTTATGGCTTTGAACTGTGAAAGAATTTGCAGAGGTTTATTGAATAAAATCCAAGGAACAAAACAGGACTGAATAGGAAAAACAGAAAACTTGATGAGAAAAAAACATCACAGAAGTTTGGAAAGAAAAATTAACAAGCATTCAGGCTAAGTCTCACCAGGAAGGAATGGAAGAGGTGGTTTCAACCCAATTGAATTTAATGAAGGGGATTTGAAGGGAAGTTGAGGAGTTTTGCTTGAATTGGTTTAGTGTGGTTGCATTGGTGAATTATGACTGGTAAGTAGACAAGTTAATTGGGCCAAGTATTTATGAGATGAGTGAAAGGTTGTGGGAAAAGGGTCAATGGTTAGATTGATTCAAAGATGGCTGTTTTCACTTGGTTATTTTGAAAGTAGTTGATCTGAAGCTTAGTGCACACACTCTTGAGAATGGTTTAGTGAATGCGCTCTTGAGAATGGTTGATTCAGAATCCCAACACCAAACATCAAGGTTTTATGTCTAGTATGCAAATGGAATCCCTTGAGGATTTAGGGGGTGTTTTAAAAAGGGATGCACTCAGGTTATGTGCATATTAGTTTTTAATACAAATGGGATGCGCAAATGGGCCTCCATGGCCCATTGGACATCACTTGGGCCAAGTGGGCCTATGTGGATGTTATTTGGGGGCGGAAACACGTTTTACAAGTCAATTGGGACACGGGCCATAATGGTCCTGTCAAGGTGGATGGGCCAACTTAGCTGGATGGGCTTATCTGGGCATTTATGAGCCCAAGGTTTATTATGGAAATACTTGGCCAGACAGGCTGGCCCACCAAAGTATGTTTTTCAGGGTCTTTGGGCCCACTCAGGGCCCCTTTCTTCTCACCTGGGGCCTGTTGCGGTGCCCAATGGCACGTGTGGGGCCTTTATAGACCGCAGGGGACTCTGCTTGGAGTCCCCCACCCGCTGTGTGAAGGGCAATGGCCCTGGTTGCGCCACCCAGATTGTTGCGGCCATGGGGACTGGAGGCCCCTGCCTCCCTCCCTCCCCTCGCTCCATTGCATGGGGGAGAGAGGATTTCTGGTCCCTCCATTACCAGACCAGCCAGCCTGTTGCAACAAATGCAACTGGCAAGTTTTGAGGGGACTTGATCACCCCCCCCCCACCTCTAGATTGATGGGGCCATCGCCCCCTCCCCCCCCATACCAGGGGGAAGGCAACCAATGCGGCTGGGTGGGCCTCACCACAACCCAGCCCACCTCCAGTTTGACAATCTGGAGGGGGATCTGATCATCTCCCCAGGGGCTTTGAGAAAATGAGGGACGGGCGCACACCCGCCAGTTACACCCCCCCTCATGACTTCTTGGCCGGACCCATAGTGATTATGGATCCACCCTGGCAATTTTGAGCGCCAGGGGCCTGATTGCAGGAGGCAACCAGGCCTGTGAGTGTAAAGAAAGGGCCAGTAAGGTTAGAAGGGAGATGTAACCAGGTAACAGGGCTGGTTATAATAGACAACAAGCCAGGGTCCAAACAGAAAGGGGCTAGTTAAGCCCTGTAAGGATGGAAAAATTAAATTTGAACTCTAAAGGCTTGTCAAAATGGTTCAGAACTAATTCCAAGAACCCTGAGTAAGCTCAAACCAAGTAACGGGGCTTTTAGAGTCTGTAGAGCTCATTTGGGGTGGAATTTTTACCTTTTGCTTGTACTTACATGAGCTCCACACGAGGACCATTGTATTTAAGGTGCTCTTATCCCTGCTGTTTTCCACCTATTCATTCATCAATTCTTTCAAATTCACAATTGTGCCATTGCCTCTGCCTCAAATTAAGGATAAATCATAATAAATTATTGTCTCAGAATTTCTTTTGCTTTAAATACTGCTCTTTGACCAAGGTTGTGGGCCAATAATTGCCTCAATACCACGTACTATAGTTAAAAGGTTATGCAGACATTCAAATTTAAAGTTCCTGATCAAGTCACCAGGTGCACCTCCAGATATACTAAATTTAATCAATCCTTGAATCATCCACCAGTTCCAATTACCCTAACCTCAAATTCAATCCCAAACTCAAATCCTGTACATTAAAATCCAGAATCTTATTACAAATTCCTCAATTATCTCAGGAATTCCATCTCATCTACAAATTGGGAAGGTTTCAATCAAATAAATGGTGCCAATCATCTAAACACCGTTACTCTCTAACCATGGTGGTCCTATCAGAATCATTTCCATTGGAATAAAAAATAATTATCAATAGCAGAATCCAATTCTGGAAACATTAATTTGTCATATAATCTGGTTCAAGTATCCTTCTTGCATCAGATCAAAACCATTTTCAGTGTTGTGGATCCATATGGGAGCATACCTGGTTACTTCTTTGACTTAATCCATTTCAAATTGACCAGAATTTTATAGTCAATTGGAAGCAACTCAATGTTTATAAAGTTAAACATGGGATTGAAAAAAAATCATTCATGTGATGATTCCAATAGCCGGTGTGCATATTTATCTGAATGCAAAATTATATCTTCCTGAAAGTGAAATTTGAAAATTATGGATATGCAAAGTATTATCAATTTTTTCAATCATTTTTGTTGATTTATGTTTTTAGTAAATTCCAAATGAATTTCTGAAGCATTACCTGTAGATAGAACAGAAATTTTATGAGAGAAGTAAACGTATGAATGGAAAAGAAGGACAAAGGTAGGATATCAAAAGGGGAAATACAACGGAATAAAATCACAAATAAATGTGAATAATTTGAGAAATTGTGAAGGAAATAATTTAAAAATGGAGGCAAGCTGTGTTTCAAAATGATTGAAACATTCAATAAATAAATTGGATGCAACCATCTTTTCAGCTTTCTAATATTGCAGAGCAAGCGGCAAAAGTAACAAAATAATAAAAATAAATAAATATTTTATTGAAGGAGAAATAATATTATAAATATTATTTCAAATTATGATTTAAAATGATAATTAAGATAGGGTCACTCACTGAAACCTACCTCAAATTACCACTGCTTATATTTTAAAATAATTTATGAAAATTTAAGAAAAAATGTGCCCTTGGGATTTGGGCCATTTTGATATTTCACATGAAACCTTTTTCAAAGGTTTCACAGTGAATTTTGTGACAAAATCCCAGATTCTGTGATTTGGGGGAGTCACGGGCCAAAATAAGATTTCTCACAATTCCCGCATGAAGCGTCAGAAACCAATATATCCATGCGCGGCTGAGCAGCAGCACTGCCACCCTTTCCGCGTACCCCAAAAAGATGTGTACGCAGCCCCAGGCATCTGCGAGGTAGGCAGAGGCAAACTACGGACAGATAGATTTACAGAGGGCTTGAGGAGCCCAGGTACCACCTAAAAATGCTACAACTAAGATGGGGAAATACTACAAATGTAATAAATGCCCCCATGGATAGTAGATAGTCCAAAAATACATAAAATTATACAAAAATACTTAAATCAACTCATAGGAATATTTACTAATAAGAGATATTAAAATAATTGGAGCATTTACTAAGGGTAATTAAAAAAATGATAATCAGGTGGATAGATTGGTTTTATTCACATGTGAAAACATCAATCAAAAGGTAGAATGATTTCCATACCCTGTGGAATTAGATGTTATCTGTGTTACAGCACCAAGAAAATATAACAGGCTACCACTTTTTACCCTGCTAGCATTAGAACCCGTCCCTTTGAGCCCCTGTATCCCTCAGAAGGACGGAATCGGGATCCAAAAAGCTATAAATATAAAGCTCTTTTGAGGATATTGATACCCAAAGACCCAGTTATATCTACATCCAGACACAATGGCAAGGTAATCAAATTCTTCTAAGAGATAATTTGGTGATTTATTGCTTTAGTTTGATTAATATTATCCATCCAAAAACGCTTTTTATCACTTTAAGCTGCTCAACAACCTTTTAACCCCAGTAAAGGTTTTAACCCATCAGTAAACGTCCCAAAAAAGCTACCTAAAGCATCAAATAACTTTCCAGTGAGTTATATTATCCTTTTTCTGTTGTAGAAGCGTGGTCACAAATAACTGCCACTCCAGCATATGTTATATATATGTATATTATCTTTTGGAAATATCTCCTTTAAGAATATAAATTAAAGGTTTCACAGTAACCAGGTCTACGTTTATTCAAAGTGAATTCCCTGAAGAGAGGTGTTGAAGATCTCCAATATTATTGTGGCCCTTCTTTAAATTAATTTAATAATCAATTTATTAATATTGATTAATAATAACCAATTATAACCAACCAATCAATCTTGCAATAGCTTTATCAAAATATTCTACAAATTTTTGATGCATTTACTCAATAATATGTTTATTCTTTATTTCATCACCTCTGGTAGCTAAAGGATAGCAAGGGTCTTTGAATCCAGGAGGGTGACACATCTAATCCAAAGGATGTGATGTCACTGGCTGACCAGAGCCACATAAGTTTTCCTGGTGGCTGCGTTGGGGATCAAAGTTGGGATGGAAAAAGCAAGATGCAAAATAATTAGGAGGTGATCAAGAGTCAATAAAAAGATGAGTCAGGCTTAAGTATTAGAGGAGGTGGTCTTGAGAATGATTTTTCTGAAATCCAAGGGAGAAATGTCAGCATCCTGTATGCCAAGATCCTTGCTATCCTTTAGCTACCAAAGGTGATAGAATAAATAATGAATATATTATTCAATCATTGCAGAAAAAATCTGTAAAATATTTGGATAAATGTATTGCAAGGTTGATTGGTTTGATTATGGTTTAATATTTTAAATCAATATTAATAAATTAATTATTAATTACATTAAGAGAGGGGCCACAATAATACTGGGAATCTTCAACACCTCTCTCCAGGCAATTCACTTTGAAAACATTCACTCTGGAACCTTTAATTTATATTCTGAAAGGAGATATTGCCCAAAGATACTATATATAAGAAATATATTGTGGTGTGACAGGGCCCTTGTAGCCAAGCTGCCACAAAAGAAAAATGGTAATAATACGCACTGATATATTATTAAATCCTTTAGGTACCTGTTTGGGATGTGCACTGATGAGTTAAACCTATGACTGCGGTTAAAAAGGTTGTTCAGCAGTTTAAATTTATAAAAAGGGTTGGGGACAGATATTATTAATCATACTAAAGACATAAATCACTTACTTATCTTTCATAACTACTTGATTACCTTGGCACCTTTTCTGGATTTCAATATAACTGGGTCTCTGGGTATCAATATCCTCAAAAGAGCCCTATATTTATGGCTTTTTGAGTACAATTTCTGTCCTTCTGAGGGATACAGGGGCTCAAAGGAACAAATTCTCAGGCTATCAGGGTAACCAGTTGTAGCCTGTCACGTGTTCTTTGTGCTGTAGCATGGGTAGCATCTAATTCCACAGGTTATGGGAATTATTCTGCTTTTTGATTGATGTTTAGCCTTGTGAATGACACTAATCTATCAACATGTTTATTATTTAATTCATTATCCTTAGTACATATTTGCAGGAAGTTAATAATTCACTTATTAGAACTTCCTATGGGTAATCTGATGTCAGTTAGGTTTTCATTATGTATTAACTACAGCTAGAGAGCAGTGAGGCAATGAACAAGAAGAACAGAGTGGGAAAATGCAATAAAAGTACAGTTTTTTCCAAAGTGGCAGTGTAGGTGTGAGAAAATTAAATATGAGTGTACAGGGATGTAATAGATGAGACAGTAATGAATGAAATGTGAGGGAATTGAAAGCATGAAGGTGTAGTTTATGAAGTGTTGAGGAAAAGTCTATTTGAAAGCTATACAGTTGTTGTGGATGTCAGCTTGCTACTATTGCAGAGCAAGCTGCAAAAGTAACAAAAATAACATAAAAATAATTATAATACAATTAACCTAAGAAGGTGTATGAAAACCATAAATCTTACTACAGAAATGAATTCTCCACCCAAAATCAGGTAGGGTCACTGACTGAACCTACCCTTGAAATCCAACTCCTTATATTTTTCAATAATTCACAAAAGAAAGACCAAAATACTATGGCTTCACTATTGAGCTTTTGATCAATTAGATATTTCACCTGCATCTTCACGTATAGGTTTCACACCTAAAATTCAGTCAGAATTGAGGTGTTGTGTATATTTTACGAGTTACAGGCAGAAATGTGTTTTGTCACAATTCCCGCACGCAGCTGCGGCAGCCAATGCACCTGCGCGCGGCTGAGATACAGCACTGTCACTCCGTCAAGGTCGTGTACGCAGCCCTGGGCCTCTGAAAAGTACGCAGCCGCGGGACTACGGTTTGACAGAGTGACAGGCGGCCTGAGAGACTCAGGTACTGCGTAAACATGCTACAACCCACATGGGAACATTCTACATATGTAATAAATGTTTCCATGGATAGAAGATAGTCTAAACATACATAATTTCATATAAAAATACTTAAAAAATCATTATACGTATTTTTTATTTAATATAATTCAAAGTACCAAGAATGTCGAAAATAAGACAATGAAAACCTCTAAAAATATATTAAAATACTTTAATATACTTTTATGAGAATTCCTAGACATCAATATTCTTGTGAAATACTAAGAAAACTAATTATGTAAAAATATTACATGAATTCTCATGACTTATATTTTGAAGTAATTATCTTAGTAAATCAATTGGAACTCAAAAATAAGGAGTAAAATCAATATCATGACTTTTACTTCAGATATATAATACATAATGAGAACTTAACTGACATCAAGATGTCCATAGAAACGTCTTTTTATATAATTATTAAATTACTGGGAACATTTACTAAGGATAATTAATTAAATAATACATAAATTGGATTCATTAGTATTATTCACACGTCCTAATATCTATTATGAATTAGAATAATTCCCATACCCTGAGGAATTAAATGCTACCCGTGCTATAGCACCAAAAACACATGACAGGCTACCCCTGGTACTCTGCTAGCATTAGTTTCCGTCCCTTTGGGCACCTGCAACCCTCAGAAGGACAATATTGGGACTCCAAAAGCTATAAGTAAAGAGATCTTTTGAGGATATTGATGGGCAGAGACCCAGTTATATTTATATCCAGACACCATGCAAATGTAATCAAGTACTTATAAGAGATAAGTAAGTGATTTATGGCTAAGTCTGATCAATAATATCCGTCCTCAACCTCTTTTGTTTTCAATCAAAACTGCTGAATAACCTTATAACCCCAGTATACAGGTTTAACCCTACAGTTCACGTCTCAAATAGATACCCAAAGGATTTAATAAGATACCAGTGAGTTTTATTATCCTTTCTCTGTCGTGGAAGATTGGCTACAAGGCCCTGCCACTCCACCCTGTATTTTATATACATATTATCTTTGGGTATAATATCCTTTAAACGAAAGAGCCAAAAGTAACCAGGACTACATGTTTTCATACTGAAATCCCTGGAGAGAGGTTTTAAAGATCCCCAATATAATTGTGGACCCTCTATAAAAATATTTAATAATCAATTTATTCATATTGATTCAAAGCAATAAACCATAACCAAACCACTTAACCTTGCAATAAGCTTAATCCAAATATTTTACATATTTTTGCTGCATTTATTAAAAAATACATATTTATCATTTATTCTATCACCTCTGGTAGCTAAAGGATAGCAAGTGTCTTGTAATCCAGGAGGCTGACAGTGGCTATCTAGGAAGTGTGCTAACTAGTGTGAGTGTGTGAATAAGAATGGAAGTCCAAGGATTGATGATACCCAGGGTAGAAGGGCAAAGCTCAAATGGATGGTCAAGCTTATGAAGTGCCAGGGACAAGTCTCTTTGCAAGCTATACAGTTGTTGTGGCTAACTAGGCATGCGTGCTAACTAGTGTGAGTGCGTGACCAAGAATGGAAGTCCAATGGTTTATGATACCCAGGTTAGAAGGGCAAAGCTCAAATGGATGTTCAAGAGTAAAATCATGCCATTGTTTTTACTCCTTGTTTTCAAAATGATTTTGATTTACGCAAAATAATAAATCCAAAATATAATCAATGGGAATTGATGTAATATTTTTACAACAAAGTTTCTTTGGTATGTCATGGGAATACTGATGTTTTAAAATTTTCACAATTGTATATTTCAGGTATTTTAAGATACTTTACAATTAGTAGTTATCTTATTTTTGACATATGTATTTTAATTATATTTTATAAAAAACATGTAGAAAGTTCACTTCAGTATTTTTATATAATTTTTTTTATTTTTAGATTATCTATTATCCACAGGGACATTTATTACATATTTAGTATGTCCCTGTCTAGGCTTTAGCACTTCTACGTGGTACCTGGGCTTCTTGAGCCGCCTGTCACTCTGTCAGCCTGTAATCCGCAGGTTCTAACTTGTCAGCTTCCCAAGGCTGCGTACATGGCTTCTCAGGGTACGCAGAAAGGGTGGCAGTGCTGCTTCTCAGCCGCGTGAAGATGTGTTGGTTGCTGTAGCTGCATGCGGGAATTTTGAAAAATCAAATTCCCGCCTTTAACACCTCCAAATCACAGCATTCTTGTATTCTGTCACAAAATTCATTGTGAAACCTATACGTGGGGTCTCATGTGAAATATTCAAAATGGCCAAAATCACAATTCTGTGTCTCCTTTAAAATCTTCACAACTTATTCAAAAATATAAGCAGTAGGAATTTGAGGCAGGTGTTAGCAACTGACCATACCTTAATTTTTATATAGATTCATAATTTGAAAAAATATTTCTAATATTATTTCTTTTTTAATAAGCTTCTTAATTATTTATGTCATTCTGTTACTTTGCAGCTTGCTCTTCAATAGTAGCAAGCTGACAAGACATCCTTGGCAGGATTGAAGATCACCAAAGGAATCCTGACCAATGAAAGGCAAAAAGATCAAAAATGAAATGAAGGTATTGGAATAGGATTAAGATCTGACACAGCAGTCTAGGTAAAACATGAGTAAAATTCAAGGCAAAAACAAATAAAAGAGAAAAAAAATAATATGACAGAACAGAAGAAATAGAAAAAAGGTGGCTCAACTCAACATTGGGAGAGTTCAGCACCCAATGTGCCTAGCTAATATTGAGACAGAACTTGGGCTAGCTGGTCTGGTTAGGGATTCAGTGAGTATGTCTTGAGATGATATTAAATTTATACTTCTTTTACAATCATTCCAGTAATTTTTTAGGCTCTTGAGTTTGATATTGATGTACTTAGTGTGGGATTTGCAACCAAATATCTCAATTCCATTGAACAAACCTATGTTATCAACCAGATGCATCAGATGTTTGAGAGGCAATCACCAGACTTGCATGAACAGGTGGTTCAGCCAGCGCCCTTCTAGATGACTTTTCAATAGTGAATTTAACTCAGACTCAGTTGAGGAAAGAGCTATGCTACACTGCTTTTACCTTTTCTCGTAGATAGGGAAGCCTTCAAAGGCCACGTTGGATCCAAATTGAGAGTTTCTGGTGACTGGACCGTCACCTCACATCGCGTGGCTGGAGGTGACCAGATGGTTGGCTGAGGAAGTTGCTGGGAATTCAAGTCTGCAATTGGTGGTTTTTAGGAGATATTTCCACAAGTGAATTATCTTTTTCCAGTGATTGATTCCTGGGTTCTCACTGAGTTGGTCTAGTTTTGATACAGAAAAATGGATATCAGGTTTTGCTAGATTAGCAATAAAATTTAGTGTTTCAATTGGAGACCCCAGATCACTTCCAATTTCATGAACTCATCTATTTCTGGTGACACCAGAGGAAGATGGATGCCAGAGGTACAGGTGTTGTTCAGAAGTTTTGCATAGAGGAGATCAAGTTCTTTCAGACCCTTCTAGATGTGGTTTGGGAGTGAGAGACAGATGGTGTCTTCCATCAGATCAAATTTTATCCCCAGTAGAGTATCAAACTCATGATCAGAGGAATCTTGAAAATTTACTAGGATACAACACTTGAAGTCATCTTTGTTACCAAAAATTAAGGTTTTGTACAGGTTCAATGGTTCCTGCTTTAAGACACACAAGGAATTTTTAAATTTGAGTTAATTTTTGGTTTGTTTCAAGCCAGCTGGAGTCTTAATAGCCACCTTCTCCTCCAGGGGAGTTTAAAGGAAGACTTCTGTGGGGGAAAGGTACAAACGTAATAAATTCTGTATCTCTGATTGAATCCTTGGACACAGACTAAAGCTTCAGCTTTCCTTCACTGGTATAAGGATCCTTCATTCATTGGAAGGCCCAGGTGGTGCCAAGGTGGTTGTTGAATTTGAATGCATCAGATTCCTCCAAGACTTCAAGTTCCTTATAATTGGTGGAATCCAGACAGGAGTTTGAAGAGCATCTTGAATGTTCTTTGGAATTTTGGAGTGGTAGTAACTGTATTTCTCCAGAGGCTTGAGCTGAGATTGGTTCCTTAGATTTTGCCCCAGTGTCTCCAAGAATTCTGAGGCTGAGAATTCTGATTACATGGGGCCAGGATCTTCTACAAGTTTGATGGATGGCTTACAATCATTTTCAGTTTTGTCGTTGAAAATGCTCATCTCTTTTGAACTTGCAGCAGGAATGGAAATTAAATTTCTTTGATTTTGAGTTTGTTGCCAGGTAATTCAGAAGTTGGCTTAGATTCAATCTTGAGAGATTTGAAATTTTTGGTCTTAATTATCTTTCCTGCTTTGTAAATTATCTTGTAAAAAAAGAGCCTAGGGTTATACCCAATGAGTACACCTTTGTTTTAATTTATTCTCATCCTTGAAGAAATTTTTGAGTCACTGCATAAGTAGAATTTAAAATTCCTGTGTTGCGTTTTCCACTGGATTTACAGATTGGGGAATTGAACAAGGCCTGTTGGTTCTTTTGGGAAATTTTCTAGAACCTTTGTGTGATGAATTTTAGCACAGGAAAGTTGTTAGGCTTTATCTTTCCAGAAGGTAACAAAGGCATATATTCAGGGAAGGAGGAGAAGAAAATCAATGGATTAAAGTATTGGAGAGTCTGGATCTCACATACCAAGCACAGGAGAGTGGTTAGGCTTTTTCTCTACTGAGCTAGGGAGGTCCAAAAATTTAAAAAGTACAGTGTTACCTCCTTAGGATTGTGAAGCCCCACTTTGTGAAACCTGAGAATGGCAGGGTGTCACATTTACCCCCCTATAAGGGTGAAGGGGGTGAAGAGGATTTATACAGAGTAATGAAGCTGGGGGAATGAAGGAGGAAGGAGGAAGGGAACCATGAGAATAATTGGGTTTGGGGGAGGTGTCACGACTGTCCCTGGCGTGCAAGGGGCTGAAGGCAAAGGCACTACTACTCATAGAACTCAAGGATGATTGATTGGATTTCAATGAAGGAGATGAAAGGAGGAGTACAAGTGATGAGAAGAGGAAGGATGAGAATACCAGTCCAGGAGGTGGTTGAAGAGGGAGTTGTTGAATCCTATAAGAGTAACACCAGGAAGGGGCAAGGTGATATGAGTTAAGCAGGCTGGGTGAAGGTTTTCTTGTGCTGAGATGACACCTACTGGCAGAGGGACTAACCAGTAAGAAGTAGTATACTAATTCCTTGGGGGGAATTAGTCCAGGAGGGAAGGAGAGGCCAGTATATGTGAGAGCTGAGAAGGAGGCCTTGAGGGATGAGTGGCTGGTGTTTCAGGTTGAAGTTCCCATGGTATTACATTTTGACTGATTGGGCTGGGAAGGGATGAGCATCACGTCAATCAAATTGTTTTGTAGTATTCTTGTAGACTCTTCATTTTGATGTTGATGTGCTTGGCTTTGGAGTTTATTCCAAATTTCTTAACTTTATCGTCCAGGCCTTTTTTTTCAAACAGATGCAGCGGACACTTGAAATTGTTGAAATAGATATTGGTGATCAGCTGATGTAACCATTGCCCTTCCAGATGACAGCTGGATAGAGCCACACATTTGGATTTGGTTGAAGAGTATGTGATACAACTTTGTCATAAACTTGTCCAATACAGTGGACTCCCCTTGAAGGAAAAGGCCATGCCACTCTAAGAGATTCTCCTGTGGGGGTTGTTCCCCCAGGTTGCGTCGCTATAACATATAAGACGGTTTGAAATAGATCAAGGACCCAGATTGAGACTGACGTCTTTTGTTGCTGATAGGTAACGCCAGACGTGTATGACTTCCATCCAGTAGTTTTAGCCGGGTATTTCAGAGAAGCGTGCCAGACTTGACATAGCATAGCTGATGTTGGGTCTGGCCAGCCCAGCAATGAAGGTAAGACGGCCAATTGGAGATTGATAAGATTTGTTGAGGAATTTTTCCATTTGTCCAAGATCGGCGTGACCTAGCGTTTTGCACAGTTCAGGCAGATTGTTGCTGGAGTACAGAAGCAGGTTGTTTTTACTTGCCATGTCTATCACAAAGATTTTGTTGAGTATTCTCCCTGTGAGTATTGTCTTGCCATGAATTGAGAGAGAGAACAAGCAAGGTGAACTAGACGAGTTGACTCTTAAACTAGCGCCTTTCTCCACTAGAGATCCAAGCAAGATTAAATTGACTGTTGCGTCCGGTACCCAAGCTGAGTTGCTGAGAAGAATGTTTGAGTTAAGGGAGGGTATGATTGCGCTACCTATTCCTCTAATTTCGATGTCAGCATTTTTCTTCCTGGTTTGAATGTCACCGCTTTTGCCAGAGATGGAGATTGACTGAAATAGCAACCTATCGACTATCATGTGGATTGAGCACCCTGAATCAAGAATGAATTGATTTGGAGGGTTTTGGTTTGGATTGGTTGAGTTCATTCCGCAGAATAAAGAATAATAGTGTGCCTCTTCTTCTGTCTTTTTATTCCCCTTTTTAATTCAGAGGTGTGCGGGCTTCAGTTCTGGAAACTCCGCCCAGCAGGAGTTAGCCGGATGGGTGGTCACGCAGGTTAAGGTTTCCCTTTCTCGCATCTAGGCCCGTTGTAAAGTTCCCTGTTGACCAGTTTGTTTTGAGATTCCTGAGCAGCAATTTCATTTTTGTGCTGCATCATATGATCCAAGACAATTTCAATTTTCATGTCGGCCGTCCAGTGAATGATCTGAGTTTATGAGGATTTGTATTGTGAGAAGAAATGAGAGCTGGAAACAGGCAAGAAAACCACACATGAGTAAAACATGAGAATGGAGAAAGACACGAGAATCAGACATGAGATATGAGTCGAAGAAAACAGACAGGAACCCAAGACTGCCAGTGTGAATATTTGAGGTGAGGTTGATGGCGGGATTCAAGAGTCTGAGAGGTCTTGAGTCTGAGATGGAAAAGAATGATGACAAGCTAGGGATTGTTGGATGAGTCAGTCATTGAAGCAAGAATAATGAGAGACAAAGCAGAATACAAATCTCACCAGGCATAGTTGAGTCAGAGGATGATCGACAAAGACGAAATGAGAAACATGAGAAAAGTAGTTGAGGACAGCATAGCACGAGATACGAGATGAGAATGATTTAATGAGGAAGATGAGAAGATCACAATTCTTTGAGGTTCTTAGATTGAGAGGAGTGAGATCGAGAGATGAGGGTCTAGGTTCTCTATTTGAAAATCAACATTTGAATATTTGAAAGGTCAATTCTAGAGAGGCTGTCACGTTAATAGAGCTCCCCTGGGGGCAAGAGAGCGCGGGGGTGAGTGCAGGTGAAACTTGGAAGTGTGGAACCCCAGGCTGGATGAGAGTCCCCTGACGTGAAATCTCAACACGCCCCATGCCTGGAGAGATGAGGAGTCGCCATAGCCCCCAGTGAGTGAGATATACAAACAAGAAGAAAAAAAGAAAGAAACAAAAGGAAAAACAAACAGAAGGAAAAGGAAAAGAGATCACATGGAGATCTGAGAGGAGAAAGATAAATGAAGCCGTTTTAAGCTAGCTAAATCAGCGCTTTTAGTAAAAGAATCCGCAGGAATTTGTTCTGATTTAATGATAACGGTCAAAATGTTACCAGTCTTCAGCTTCCTCTCATTCCCTTGGTTTTCAAGTATAGATGTCGAGTTTTGGAGTTCAAGCTGAATTTCTCCAGTTTGTCTAACAGTCCACTGTTATCTGTATGAATTGCTATAGGTGAGATTTTACTTGAAAAGATTTCGCATGCTAGTGAGCAAATCCAGGAAGCTTCATGAAATGCGTCGACAAAAGCATTGAGCTCCGCATTGGTGGAGCTGTAGGTGATATTCTTTTGTTTACAGCTGTTCCAAGATACGACACAACTGTAAACCGCACACAGACATCTAGTTTGAGACTGTTGAGTGTCTGGATCATCTGCCCACAACGCGTCGGAGTAAGCTGATATCAGAGTGTTCACATCATTCACTTTCAGGCGCAGTTTGAGGTGAGAAGTTTCTCTTAAGTATTTCCACGTCTTTTTTAGTTCATTCCAGTGGATTAGACCTGGCTTCACGTTGAATTGTGACAGGCTGGATACAGCAAAACTCATGTGTGGCCAAGAATAGCAGGCTATGTGATTAAGCAGACCAATAGCCAACCTGTAGTTAATTTTGAGGTTTTTGAACTGTTTGTGCTTGTTGGCAGATGTGGGTTTGAGTTGAATGGAACCAGCAAAGCGTTTCAGGAATTTGATTTTGAAATTGTCGCCGTCGCCAACAAGAAAAAGATTGTCCACGTGGAAGAAGATGCGGGATTTTCCGTTGTTGGATAGATAGAGGCATGGGTTGCATGCAGATTCTTTGAAACCTACCTCTTCAAACCAACCTTTCAATGTCTCATACCAGTTCTTAGGCGCCTGCTTCAATCCGTATAGGGATTTTTGGAGCCTCAGGGACTTGCATTTTCTTCTCAACCCCTTTGGAGTTGCAATAATCACCTCCTCATTGATTGGTGAATGAAGAAACGCACTCTTGACATCAAATTCGCGGACTTTCTGCTTTGATTTGAGCGCGTAGAGAAGCATGAGACGCAAAGTTGATGGTTTCCCGGTCGGTGCAAATGTTTCAGAGTAATCGAGGCCTTGAATTTGGTTGAAGCCCTGTACACAGAGTCTTGCCTTGTATCTGACAGGATCTCCATGACAGTCCAGCTTGATCTTATAAATCCATGTAGTCCGTAGCGCATATTTTGGATCAGGACCTTCGTATTCCTCCCACACACTGAGATCTTCAATCAAGTCCAGTTCGACGTCCATAGCTTCCATCCAATCTAAACATTCATCGCATCGGAGTGCATCTTTTTATGATTTGGGCTTGTAGAAGTGAAAAAAAACCGTACCGTTGCGGCGGTTTAACTTTCAATTGATCTCGTAGAGCTCGTACAGCAAGCGCGACTGGAGGTTGAGCTTCTTGAATGATCTCGTGCGACATGATGGAATTAGACTGTTCTGTGACATGATGGGATGGTGAGGTTACATCTTCTGAGGATTGACTTGTTGAATTGTCTTCATCTGCTGAACTAATAGATCCTTTGGATCTGTCTCAATAGCTCTTCCAGGGTATACAATGATCAGGGTGAACTTCAGGGGTGCAATCAGGAGCAGGCGTTGAATGGTCATTATCAAATTCAGGATTGACGTCAAAGTCGGATCCACTCATTTGTGAAGCAGGCATTTGTAAGAACCTGACATGCTTGGATGAGATAATAGAACCAAACTTAGTTAATATTCAATAGGAGTGAAGAGTTTGATTGAAGCCTACTAATGTTCCTTCTTTGCCCTTTGAATCAAACTTTAGTCCTTGCACTCTTTTGTTGATGAGATAGATGCATGGATTTCCAATGGGTTTCAGAAAGGTCAAAGGAAGGGCTCAACCATGTATCTTCTCCCAGGGGGTTTCTGTTGCACTTTTGAGTGGAATATGATTCAACATCAAGCAACAGCCCTTCACCACTTTGTGCCATACCGTAGATGGGAGAAAACCTTCTTTGCTGGTAGCTCAAGTTGATTCAACGATCGTACGATTGGCGCATTAGGCTTGCCCGTTATGCTCCGGATGATAAGGTTCCGAAATTATTTGAGTGACATGTTTGTCTTGAAAGAAGAAAGAGAGTTTTTTGTTAACAAATTCAGTCCCTCCATCCGTACAAACCTCAGAGGGATACGTGCCTCGGCAATTTTGTTCCTTCTCAAGCAGACTGATGATGGTATTGGCTTTCTCGTCCTTTGAAGTCAATTGGAATGCAGCGAGATAGCCAGTGGCATTGTCTACCAAGGACAAAATGAATCGGTGACCTGACTTTGAGGAGGGTTGTATTGGTCCCGTGAGGTCAAGATGAATCTTGTCAAAAGCCTTAGACAACCTAGTGGAGGAGAGCTTGAACAACGACTTTGTAATTTTACTTTTGACACATTCAACGCACTGGAAGTTTTGTTTAACTTCATTAGTAATATGCTGAATGAGAGAGGTGAGCCTTGATAAGAATGCATGTCCATATCTTCGGTGGATCTCGAGTAAGGAAACTTCTGGGGAGGAGACAATGGATGAGTAGAGATTTTTTGAGGATGAAATAGCAGCATAGGAGGGTGTGGGAAGAGTGTAAAGATTATCTTTAATCTGTCCAGATAGTACTGTTTTAACAACAGGAACCCAAGACTGCCGGTGTGACTATTTGAGTTGAGGTTGATGGCGGGATTCAAGAGTCTGAGAGGTCTTGAGTCTGAGATGGAAAAGAATGATGACAAGCTAGGGATTGTTGGATGAGTGAGTCATTGAAGCAAGAATAATGAAAGAAGAAGCAGACTACAAATCTCACCAGGCATAGTTGAGTCAGAGGATGATCAAAAAAGACAAAATGAGAAACATGACAAAAGTAGTTGAGGACAGCATAGCACGAGATACAAGATGAGAATGATTTAATGAGGAAGATGAGAAGATCACGATTCTTTGAGGTTCTTAGATTGAGAGGAGTGAGATCGATAGATGAGGGTCTAGGTTCTCTATTTGAAAATCAACATTTGAATATTTGAAAGGTCCATTCTAGAGAGGCTGTCACGGTAATAGAGCTCCCCCGGGGGCAAGAGAGCGCGGGGGTGAGTGCAGGTGAAACTTGGAAGTGTTGAACCCCAGGCTGGATGAGAGTCCTCTGACGTGAAATCTGAACAGTTTTCATGTTCTTCATTGATGATGGAAGCTTGAACAATACCAAGTATGCTATGATGTCTTTTGGCAGCTCTATCCTGACCTTGGTTAATTTCTTTAGATAGGTCTTGACTGTCGTAACAAAATTTTCAATGTTGGAAGCCATTAGGAGGTGGAGAAACCTGTTGAATACCCTGGCTCTGTTTGCCGATTGGGATGACGCAAAATGTGATTGCGTTGCCAACAGGATGAGTTTGGTGTTGTGTTCATTGTTGTTGTTGACAATTTCGATGTATGTGTTAATATCCAGTTTGGAAATTATGTAAGCAACCATTTTTTGGTTTGTTTCCTCGTCTAGTTCTGCTGATTCATCTGAAGAGTTCATTAGCTTGAAAATTCCATGTATTTTGAATAGGTTTTCCATTTTCCTCCGCCACATGCTGTAATTATCCTCATTTAGGAGTGGTGTCAATTTGATGAAGACTTTCATAGCTTGAGCTTTGAAGTTGGTGGAATCTCCCCCTGGTCCTGGCGTTGAAGAATGACTGGCTTCTGGCATTTTGGCTTTTAACCATGTGAGATATAGATGACTGAAAAAGCCAGAACCAGGCTGATATTTCATACAAGGAAGGAAAAGATTAGAAACAGATAAAAAATAGAATGAAAGAAAAGGAAATGACCAACTGAAGACTTCTTCAGATGATAAAGCAGAAGTGACAAGCTCAGACTGGTTAAGATGAGGAGACAAGGATGGAGACTACAAGAATCAAAGAAACGGTTAGATATGAGCTGAGGAGATTCATATGAGTTGTATGTCTTTTTACTAGAAATGGCCTGAAGCACGGATGAGTCCAGCGGTGACAATCGGAAAAGATTGGAAGCGCGCCTTGAACAAGCTGTTGGAACTATATTAGTTAAGTCATAACCAATAAGTCAAATGAGTATCTCACTCTTGTCAAGCTGGCTGCTGATGCCAGAATTCTTGAGGTAGTCTTGGCTGGGAACTTAGAAGAAGGCTTGAGGATGTTGTGGTTGGTTTTTGGTTGATAGTAGCTTGGTCAATAGTTGTCTGCTGTTGATGGATGAATCCAGAGACAAGAGTTGGCCGCACTTCAAGAATGTAGAGTGGGCGCTGTGAGTAAACAGCCACAGCATACAACCAGCAGACAGAAAAGAATAACCAACCAACAAAAAGAAGTTAGACATAGAAAAACAGACAAAATAAGAAAGAACATTTGACGCACAGGAGACAGTCCAAAAAGGAAACAGAGGAGCCATATGTTGAATTGACATAGTAAGTACATTAAATAAGGAACAAAAGAAAAGATTGAGAATCAGATTCAACAAACTCCAGGGCCAGAGAACACATTTTAAATTGCAAGTAATACCTGATTGACCCAGTGAAATGTCACAAACATATATTGAATGAAAAAAACAAGGCCTTGATGATTGCCACCCACACCGGGAGCATCATTATAACGGAAGTTAAACAAGCTAAGTCAATTTTACAAAACTGTCTGTTTTTTCAAATGTTATCACAGAAATTAATATCCCTGGGATGCATCATGAAGGAGGGGGTTCATGTGCTCACTTGGGCAAGGAAGTGTCAGTAATCATTGAAAGCAGAAATTGTTTTAGCCTCCTGGATGCCAGTATCCATGTTATCCTTGATCTAGCAGAGGTGATAGAATAAATAGTAAATATATTATTCAATAAATGCAGCAAAAATCAAGAAAATAATTGGATAAAGCTTATTGCAAGGTTAATCGGTTTGGATATGGTTTCTTTTTATAAATTAATATAAATAAATTGATTATTAGATATTTTTATAGAGGGGCCACAATTATATTAGGGATATTTAACACCTGTCTCCAGGGAATTCAGTAAGAAAACACGTAGGCCTGGTTACTTTGGAACCTTTAATTTATGTTATTAAAGGATATTTTTCCCAAAGATAATATGTTTATAAAACACACAGTGGAGTGGCACGGCTTTGTAACCAAGCTTCCACAACAGAGAAAGGATAATAATTCTCACTGGTATATTATCAAATCCTTTGGAAATCTTTTTGGGATGTGCACTGATGGGTTAAACCTGTATACTGGGGTTGTAAGGTTGTTCAGAAGTTAAAATTGATAAAAGAGGATTGAGGATGGATATTATTAATCAGACTTAGCCATAAATCACTTACTTAGCTCTCATGATTATTTGATTTCCTTGGCACGGTGTCTGGATATAAATAGAACTGGGTCTCTGGGTATCAATATCCTCAAAACAGATCTTTATTTATAGCTTTTGGAGTCCCAATATTGTCCTTCAGAGGGGTACAGGAGCTCAAAGAAACAGACACTGGGGCTAGCAGGGTAACTAGTGGTAGCCTGTCACGTGCCCTTGGTTCTGTAACACGGATAGCATCTACTTATACAGGGTATGGGAATCATTCTACTTAATAATTGATGTTTGGACGTGTGAATAACACTAATCAGCCCTTTTTATTTATTATTTAATTAATTATCCTTAGTAGATGTTCCAAGTAAGTCAATAATTATTATAATAGACATTCCTACGGATATTCTGATGTCAGGTGAGTTCTCATTGTGTATCAAATAATTGGAGTAAAGCCATGATATTGATTTTACTCCTTATTTTCCAAATTCAGTTGATTTACAAATATGATTACTTAAAAATATAAGTCATGGGTCTTCATGTAATATTTTTAAATCATTAGTTTTCTTAGAATTTCACAAAATATTGATGTCTAAAAATTCTCATAGTAGTATTTTAAAGTATTTCAATATATTTTTAGAAGTATTCATTATCTTATTTTCCACCTTTTGGCACATTGAATTATATTTAATAAAAAATACATATTAAGGTTATATACGTATTTTTATACATTTTTATATTTTTTTAGTCTTTCTACTATCCGTGGGAGCATTTATTACATATGTAGAATGTTTCTGTGTATGTTGTAGAATGTTTACGCGGTACCTAGGTTTCTTTGGCCGCCTTTCACTTTGTCAACTTGTAGTCTGGCGGCTGTGTCCTTGTCAGAGGCCCGTGGCTGCGTACACAGTTTTGAAATAGTGACAGTGCTGTAGCTCAGCCGCGCGCGGGTGTATTGGCTGCCACGGCTGTGTGCAGGAATTGTGACAGAACACATTTCCTTCTTTAACTCCTAAAATATACACAACACCTCAATTCTGACTCAAATTTAGGTGTGAAATCTATACTGGACAATACATGTGAAATATTTAATTGGCCCAAAAGTTCAATAGTGGTCCCATGGTATTTTGGTCTTTCTTTCCTCAATCACTTAAAGATATAAGGAGTTGGATTTCAACGGTGGGGTCATTGAGTGACCCTACCTAATTTTGGGTGGAAAATCCATTTTCTCATTAATATTTGTGTTTTTCCTACTCCTTCTTAGGTTAATTTTATAATCATATTTTTTATGTTATTTCTGTTACTTTTTCAGCTTTCTCTGCAATAGTAGCAAGCTGAAAACTTTCCCAATATAAATATAATCAGGAATACTCTGATTCAACCAATTTTCCTTGATCTGTGCGCCGAGGGGCACAGCCCTTAACAAATCTGCTTCAATGGTTGAAAGACTTTAGAATCAAAGGCTTGGCCATGCTAGCACCCAAATGATAGATGGAGGGATGGAAATTACTATTGTCCCTATACACTGGTGCCCCATTTGTATGAAGGGGAAGATTTCAAATTTGCCATTCAAGGGCTTGTAGAATGTGAAAATAAAATGTGTCCTCTGGGAATCAAACCCAGGTCTCTAATGTGCATGGCAAGTGTACTACCAACTATACTAAGGATGCTTGCTTCCCATTGGTATGGATATGCTTTGAGAGTTCAATGAAAATGTCACTTTGTGAGGACATATGATGAATGAGTAACCAACTAAAAGCATGCAGGGACTGAGGTCTTGAAGACTACATCAAAGCATTCATCATATCTCAACACACCCCTGTGCTGAATGTAGCTTGAACAAAGCAAGGCAACATGCTATGATCACACCCATGATGGGTGCTTAGGTAGAGCTGGGCTCATAACCTGTAAGAATGTGAAAATAACATGTGTCCTCTTGGAATTGAACCCAGTTCTCTCAAGTGCATAGCAAGTGTACCACCAACTATACTAAGAAGGCTTGCTTTCTTCTGGTCATGATATGCTTTTAGAGGTCAATGAAAATTTCACTTTTTGAGGACATATGATGAATGAATAACCAACTAAAAGAATGCAGGGACTGAGGTCATGAGAACGGCATGAAAACATTGATCATATCTCAAAAGTGCTCATTTCTAAAAGCCCAACACACTCTCCATGTGGTAGATTCTGATATATGTGAAAAAATAAGTCCATCCAACAACACTGGTGCCCCATTCTTCCTTACCTTAGTCAATCAGCAAAGTTTTTTTTTATAAAAATTAGTATTTTAAAAAAGAAAAGCAAAAAATTCAGTGCTATTGAGACATACAAAAGGCTCATGTAGAACCAGACCTGGTTCTGAATTAAAATATCAATCTTGGACAGAGTAGGAAAATTCATCAAAAAAAACATGAAAGAACTGCTGAGAAAGAAAGTAATCACCCCCAACATCTCACCACAATACTGTCACACCTCACACTTAGGTATTATTGTATTCATCACTTTGACATATCTTCTCCTCAGTACCATCTACCTCAGTCTATAAGCGTGACACAAATAAAGCACAACATCAATGGTGCAATCCGCTTACTTCCTCTGGCTTGCGTTGACCTTCCAATCTTGGCAACCAACTCAGTATATACTTGCAAACTTCGCGGTTAACTCCATACCAGTGGGCCATCCATTACAAGATCCAATATCCTTCCCCAGCTCATCAACAGCCTTGGACTTCCATCTCCGGTCACGCACTTTTTTTTAGTTTGCATCTACGTCTAATTAAGCCATCATTACGGTAAAGTTTGCAATTGGAATGGTCCCTACCCTGCATACACTATTACTTCTCATTTGTATTACCTTCAATGTCATTCGCTCCTGTCTCAATTGATCATAAATTTGTACACTCAGATTATATTGTCTTGCACTTACGCCATGACCTCAGATATGATTGTACTATTGCTCTATTTCCTATCCCTTTCCTGTCACTCATTTTAATCACCGCCCTCAACAGTAGTTGGCTCCCCATCAGGTTGTATCTAGTCAATTTGGATTGCCTTATAAGGGCTACCCCCTTGCCTGATGATTGTCTCCTCAGTTAGTTAATTTCATACGTTCTTGCATTTTGCTACAGCCCAGTTATCACATTGGACTCAGGTTGAGTTTCCCTCCTTGGAAAACACTCAATTCCTCTTGCCGTTTGTTGAGTGGCATCACTAAGTTTGCACTTTGCAACTGAGTCTTGCTATTTGCACTTGCCCTCGCACTCAGCATTCCTCTGCGCTCACAATCATCTGAGAATTGCCCTATAGTACGTGGGGTGGATGTGTGACAAATACACACCACAGCATAATGGGATTGCCAAGCGGGCCAAAAAGAAAATCATTAACATGACCAGATATCTGATTATTGGAACCAATATGGCAATAGAATGGTTGGGAGAAGCCACTATGATTGATAAAATCCCTTCCATTGCTAGAAAAAAGCTGACTATTGCCACTTGAGCTTCTCCTCAATCAGAAACCCAACTACAAGTTCTTGTTCAAATTTGGATGCAAATCATGGGCCATAATGCTAGAAACCCTCCATAAAACCAAGTTCTCACCAATTTCTTCGGACGGCATAATGATTGGATACAGCAAAAAATGAACCGTGTGTTAAAATACGTATGCACTTATGTGTGTGCTAAATATAAGTGGAATCCAAATGGGATGCGCATATGGGCCTCTCTGGCCCATTGGACACTCACACCAACCATATGGGCCCGTGTGGATGTCACTAACTTGGGGAAACTGGCCTCAAAACGTGTGAAACAGTCTCATTGGTACATGGGCCCAGTGGGGGATATGGGCAAATACAGCCAGATGGGCTTGTATGGGCAAAATTGGGTCCAAGGTTCTTTTTGGACATACTTTGCCAGACAGGCTGGCCTGCCAAAGTGTATTTGTCTCAGGTTTTGGGCTTGGGGCAGCCCATTGGGGCCGCAGCCCATGTTGCAGCCCACTTGGGGCTGCCGCATGTGCCATGGCCTGCTTGGGGCTGCTTGTATCCCTCAGTTTGGCCCACGCAGGGCCCGACGGCCCGCACGGGGCTGTCGGGGCAGCAGATGTCTCCCGCGCGTTGCAATTCCGTGCAGACCCGGCCGTTTGCAAACTACAGCCACCGCCACGGGAGCAAGGGCCAGCGGCCCCGGATCCATCCCCACTCCCCTCGCTTGCCATTGCAAGGGGGAGGGGTGGCTGGCTGGGTTGAACCAGCCAGCAACCATACGCAACTAGACGGTTGGTCAAGGGAAGGGGTATTTCATCACTCCCTTGCCCAGGGGATGACAAGGCCAGCTGCAAGGAGAGTGACCAGCAGTGGGGGGGATCTGATCACCCCTCCACCAACAAGGAAAGAGGGGTGCTCTCCCCCCCCCCTTTACCAAGGGGGAGGAGCAACAGGCTGAGGGGATCTGACAACCCCCCAGCCCACTATTCCCAACAATGCCCTGGGAGTATTGACCTCCAGGGCCCCTGGTGAGGGGATTTGACCGCCCCCACCAGGGATTTGAGAGAAAGAGGGGGGGCGGCATGTCCACCGGTTACACCCCCCCCCCAAGTGAGGTTGAGACTGGACCCAGGTGAGTCCTGGGTCCCACCTGGCCCATATGGGGGCCAGGGGCTGGCTGCATGAGGAGACCAGCCCGTAAGTAAGGAAATAAGAGGAACTGGGCTGGTTGTAACAGACAATCAGCCAGCAAATTGAACAGCAAAGGGGATGGTTCAGCCCCATAACGGTGGAAACACCAGAATGGACCAGAATAGGCTGGTTGCAAGGATTCAAGGACTGACTCCATGGGGGCTGATGTACTCCAAACTAAGTAACAAGGTCTGTAGACCCTGTAGATCTCTTTTGGGGCGGAAAAATTGCCTATTGGCTTTTTTTATAATGGGCTCACAAGAGGCCAATCTTTTGTACTTAAGGAGCTCTTCTCCCTGCTGTTTTCCACTCATTCATTAATCATCCAATGGAATCCATCAAAAATATCATCCAATGTGTTTCCCCATTGTGAGAGCCCATCAAGCAATTATTGACACAAGGTTTCCAGCATTTCTTTTTCTTTAAATACTGATCATTTGCCTAAGCTAATTGCTGGCCATAATTATAACACATTATCAGTACCAACATCATCATTCCTTCCAAGCCATCTAGACCCTTGTACCTTACTCTGGAGAACCTCAAAGACCTCAAGTTTTCTAAGAAGATGGCCTTTATCCATGATTTTAGCTCCCTCAGGATAGTTCTGAACAGTCAGATATATAATTCTTGTGCTTTCCTTATGGATAGTGAGCTGGAAAACATCTGTTGTGGGGAGATAATGGATGCAGATGACGCTTTGATCCTTTGAGGACTGGAGAAAAAGTCTTATCATCTCATCCTTAGGCATCTTGATGATAATCATGTGACATGGGTTGCTGATACTATTAGGGAAGATGAGAGAAGGAGGGGCAGCATCCTTTGGAAGTTGCTTAAGTCCAAGTATGCTGGTGATTCTGTTCACCAGTTGGTTATAGCTTTCAATAAACTTTTTAAGTTAAAATATTCAAATTTTAAACAGTTTGTTTCAGAGGCTAGGTCTAGCATAGCCAAGTTTCAGTCATCAGGACTTAACATGGATCCTGAGTTTTTGTCACTCTTAATCCTTCAGAAGCTACCAAAGGAGTTTGATTGTTTAGTAAAGATTATTTCTCAATTGTATCCTCTTCCTGGGGAGGAGGATGTTCTGAAAAGTATTGAAAAGAATGATCTTTGGTTCAAGATGAAGGGGGGTTCTGGAACAGCCCTTGTTGGAAATACTGGGAAATCTTTCAAGAAGGAGAACAAGGTTTTTTCCCAGGTCTTTGCTATAATTTTCACAATAATGGGCATTATGTTAAGGTTTTCAAGGAGGCCAAGAAGAGGAATAAGTCCAAAGAGAATGACAAGGAGGTCAATCTCACTACTGAAAAATTTGCAATGGTGGCGTTTGATGGTCCAATGGAAATGGTTTTTGGGGAAGAAGGTCCCAACAAGAAGCCCAAAATTGATAAGGATCAAGAACTGGACTTGATTGATTACAAAGTGAGTAATCTAAACCTCAAAGATGAGAACTTATCAGTGACTGATAAATCTTCTTTCCTATTAGGAGGATTGAAGGAGGATGTTGTTGTTTTGATTGATTCTGGTTTTACAGATCACATGTTCTTTGAACCAAATTTATTTTCAAATCTTGTGATTATGATGCAGTTGTAAATATTGGTCAGAAAGGGAGAACAATTCAGATTAAAGGAATTAGAAAAGTGTCAGCTCTCTGATACCCAGAACCTTGCAGTCCTTTAGCTACAGAAAGTGATAAAAATGCTGGAATGATAATAATAATTATTATTCCAATAATAAACTCTTAGAAGCTCAAATAAGAGCAGTTGCAAGGTTTAATTGGTTTGGTAGTAAATGGTTTTCAATATAATATCAAAGAGGGGCCACAGTATTATACTACTGGGGATCTTGAAAGACTAGCAACCTCTCTTCAAGGGGCCTCCTTAGGCAGTTTTTAAGAACCTTGGAATAAGTATGGGTGCCTTAGAAAGGACTTATTCCACTGATGGCCGGGCTTAACAGCACAAGAAACCTAGACAGGAAGGGTAACACTCACTCTGAGCACTTTACCACAAAAATCCTTTAATAATTGGAAGGGTTTCAGAGCAGATGGGGTAGATTGCTCGACTAAACTTCAATGGTTGATTGGTTATAAAGCTAAATAATCCTACCGCAGACTCAGTCTTAAATCACTTTCTTATCTTCATATGAGCACTTGATTAACAATGACACGGTTTCTGATTAATAATAAATAATTCCTGGTAAACTGATTAACTGATTAGATCCAAAGATGTCTGTAAAAATAACTGTTTGGGGTGATTTTGGTCTTCTCAGGGCACGTAGAGAGGTTTCTGCTCGTGGTCTGAGGCTGGAAAGCAATTCAGGGCAAAATTAGAACGTCACCTTGGTGCTGTCAATCAGCTGTCCTTAGATCTGCTGGAATTCTGTACTATTTTAGCCACAGGATCTGTTAATCTGTTATGGCATAAATTTGATCATTCTGTACTCATCCTTCATTTGTACTGTTGATATTGCTTAAAAGCGTGCAGATGTGAATGTTTACTAATTTTTCATTATCTGCTGATCATTTAGATAATTGTTAATAATTTTTATGAACACTTCTTGTAGTGTTTTGTTGTCTTCAAAGATCAAGATCCGTGGTTTATGTGGTAGGCCTTGATCTTTGAATTATTATTAAAAAATTTTCAAAACTTAATTTTCATTAATTTTATCTAAGTTTTGATCTTTTTAGATCATTAGTAATGCATATTTTTGTTTTTTACATATACTAGGCAACCCTAACTAGGTTGGAGCTCTTCTGAGCGGTACCTGGTTGTCAGATTAGTCACAACTGATCCAGGCAGGGGGATAAGTAGTACAGATGCGGGCGGGGTAGGATCTGCTGCGTGCATGTCAGAATCAGCTGCGCGTGGGTCTCTAGTACGCGGGATCCTGCTGCCGCTAGTACGTAGGGTTTTGTATTGATGCGGGGCTGCGCGCAGGAATTGTGACATAACACATTTCCGCGTGACATAACACCTTTCCGCATGTAACTCCTCAAATATACAAAACACCTGAATTCTGAGTGAATTTTAGTTGCAAACCCTATACGTGACAATACGTGTGAAATGTTAGAATTCCCAAAAAGTGCCATACAGGTGTTGTAATTTTCAGTACTTTTCCTTTTAATTATTTTAAAAATATAAGGACTTGGAATTCAAGGGTGGGGTCAGTGAGTGACCCTACCTAATTTTGGGTGAGGCATTCATTCCTATAATAGTTTTCATGGATTTCTCACTCCTTAATTTGTTAATTGAGGTTTTCTTATTTTTCATATTTTGTGTTACTATTTGACAGTTTTTCTCTGTATATAGTAGCAAGCTGACATTCCCCCGCTCCAAGATATGTCTATATCTGAAAGTAACTTTGTACTAATGCCTCCTTTTGGCTCTGTGGTTCCTCAGGTGTATAGGTCCATCAGGGATATTATTTTCAGGCAACCATTTATCTTTATCAGCTGATTCTCCCTTGTATCTAACCAGTTAGAGTCTTACGTCTTTTCCATTGATCCTATCTTTCTTATCCTTAAGGATCTTGATAATTTTACCTTTGTCCTTTTCAGGTTCTTCTGTAACAGGTATTGCAGGTGAAGGAGTATGTTCTCCATTCCTTTGGTGGTAGTGTTTGATGAGGCTTACTGGGAAGACTGGATGTTTCCTAGAAAGCTCATCACTGAGGATTACTTCCACCAAATTTTTACCATGAAGTTCATTAATGGTGAAAGGTCCAACAAAAGCTGGTCTAATCTTCCTATTTCCACCCAAGTTGGTAAATTTAGTGGTAGAGATCAAGACTTGATCACCAATCTTGAAATCAGGTTCCTTATGGTTTTTATCCCATCTTTGCTGGTTATACTCCACAGCATCCTGGACACACTTCACAGCATTTTTTTTGGCTCCATCTATCATCTTTTTGAAATCAAGTAATTTAGGGTGAATATTGGTTAGCTGGTAGTTAAGTTTATCCTTGGGTAATCTAGGAATCCATCCTTGTTCCAGTATGTAAGGTGCTTCCTTAGTGGTAGAGTGCTTGCTACTGTTGTAGGCCATCTCCAGTGCAGGTAAAAGGCTAACCCAATAGTGGCAATAACCTACAGAATTCTTGTACTCTAGTGCAAAGCCACAGAATCTCCTGAGAATGTCTTCCAGGGTCTGAATCATCCTCTCAGCTAATCCTTATGTCTGAGGGTGATAAGCGGTAGAGAAAGCTAAGGTGGTCCCATGTAGGTTCCTCCAGAACTCTGAGGTGAATTTAGGATCTCTGTCACTGATAATAATCTTGGGAACTCCAACATCAGCAATGATTCTGTTCCAAAATGATAGGGCAACTTCCATAGCAGTGTCTTCCTTGTGATTAGGTAGGAACTTTTCTTTCTTGGAGAACCTATTCACAATGACCAAGACTGAGTTGTAGGAAAAGGCTCCTCCTGGTGGTAGTCCAGTTACAAATTCCATATTGATGATCACCCATCTTTTCTTGGTTTCAGCAGTCTTTTGCAGTAGTCCAAACCGTTTCCCAGTAGTCCTGTTGGACTTCTGAAAAGTTTAACAACTGGTAACGTACTGTGTAGTGGAGTCTCTCCAATTAACCAACCAAGCAGTTTTTTTAACCTTATCCAAGGTTCTATCAACAGAAAAATGACCAGATGAGCAGTTATCATGGCACTCAGCCAGAACATGTTTGGTATGGTCATCTTTAGTTAATACTATGACACTTGAATATTGATGCCTATAGTATACCAGACCATCCCATATGGTGAACTTTTGGCTTTGTATGGTTTCAAAAGAGGTTCAGGTAGGCTATTGATCAATTCAGGAGGTGGAGAAGTAATTTCCATAATAGTGATCAGAGTCTTAATGCCAGAACTTTAAGCTTCTTTGATAGAGTTGAACAATGATTCATTTAGTTCACAAAAGTGGATACCCATTATAGGAGCTTCAATGTTTAACCTGTTAATATTAAGGATAGGGAAGATGTCATTATCCTCTGGATCATAGGCAGGTTTACTTGGTTCATTGGGTAACGCATTCCTGCTTAAACTATCAGCATTCTGATGTTTAGTCCCAGCTTGAGGAACTATGGTGATCTGTCCCCTGTACTGTTGTATAGCTATTTGCCATCTAAACATAGGCCTGCTAGGGGTGTTCATGTTCATCAAGGTTCTGAAAGCATTGCAGTCAGTAATAACAGTGAAGTTGGTGCCTTCTAAGTAATAATGGAGTTTCTCTAGGGCCCATACTAAGGCCAGGCATTCCATTTGGCTTGCACCGTACCTTTTCTCAGTATCTTTAATTTGTCTAGATATGAAGAGTATAGGTTTTTCCTCTGGTTTATCATCTTCTATGACTTCCTGGTGTAAAGCAGCTCCTAGCCCTTCCATGCCGGCATCTATATAGAGCTTAAAAGGTTTAGAGTAATCTGGCTGGATCAGTACCAGAGCTGAAGTTATTGCCATTTTGATTTCCTCATAATTTTTGACTCTATCATGAGTCATTTCAAAAAAGGTGGTGTTGTTGAAGATCTCATACAAATATTGGGTTAGAAGAGCAAACTTTGGTAAATACTTCCTATAGTAGCTGCAAAAGCTGATGAAGGATAGGAGTTCAGTTTTATTCTGCGTCATAGGCCTATTAATTACTGCTGCTATCTTGTTTTGGTCAGCAGCTAAGGTTAGTCCAGAGACAATCTGTCCTAAGGCTTTGAGTTCCCCGTAGCCAAATTTACACTTTTTCATTGATACTTTCAATCCTACGGCAGAGATGGTTTTCAGGACTAGCCTTAATTTTTCTATATGAGTATCCCAATGATCAGAGTTAATGATAACATCATCAATGTATACCATCATCCATCCCTGTCTGATGAATAATCCTAGGACTGTGTCCATCATCCTTTGAAAATGAGAAGGAGCATTTTTAATACCAAAAGGCATCCTAAGATACTCACAAATTCCCAAATGACAGATAATTCTCATGAATTTCTGGCTATCAGGGCTGATAGGTATTTGGTGAAAACCTTTCAGCATATCCATGGTGGTTATGTACTTAGCCTTGGACAGGTTATGTAGAGCGTGGTCAATTCTTGGAATTGGATAATAATCAGCTTGGGTGTAGTTTTTAAGCATTCTAAAATCTCCAACTATTCTTGACTTATCATTGTTCCAGGCTATAATTACTGGGGTAGTAATAACCACTTGTTCATTGTGGCCTACTTTCCTGAAGTCTTGTAAGTCAACCAACTCTTGAATATGGGTCTCCAGAGCAGCTCTAGATTTTGGACTAGAAGGGTAAGCAGGTCTCCTGAGGTTAGGTGGGTAAGGAGGCTCAATAGTTAGAGTTAGGATCATATCATGTCCTTTGACATTGCCAATGGGGTAATCTTTAGTACAGAAAGCATTCTGATTTTCAAAGCATACTTGTAGGATATCCCGTTTCTGTTCTTCATTGAGAAGGTAATTCAAAGAAGCTTGAGAAAATTATTCCTGATTGAAATTCTCTAAGTGTTTTTCATAAGTTGAATCAGAAGTTTTAGCATTGACATGACATATTTGGAACTTCTTATTCCAGTCTCCTCCTACGGTGAAGTATATACCTTTGCTTTGGAATACATCTATACCATATAGGAAAAGAGAATCATTCCCAAGGATAAAATAATCACATACTCTGTTTTGGAGCACTACAAATTCAATGTTCAGTTTGAGTGATCCTTTAGAGTGAGGGAGTATGATATCAGAAGACCATACTCCAACAGCATTGAGAGCAGAACTACAACTGCTGAACTTAGCCTGGGGTACTGGTAATAAGTTCAACTTCCAGTTTGGGTCTTGTTTTTCCAGATAAGTTGAACCAAAACATGAGCAAAAGGCTCCACTTTCTAGAAGTAACTTAACAGATGAACTTTGGATTAAAACAGTAGCATAGCATGTTTTGCCTGAAGTGTAACTTTTAACGGCAGAAGGTTTCAGAGTCAGAGCCTTAGACTCAGAGATGTGATGAATCTTCATGTTGGGATTCCATTTTTGAGGTAAGTTAGAATCCTCATTGACGGAATTTATTTCCAGAGAAGACTCAATACTAACTTCAATAACATTGATAGGGTTAGTGATTATTAGATCACAATCAGAGAGTGATCCGTCAGTATCATCAAGGTGAGGGTCAGGATTGTCATACTCTTCTCCTTCAATAAGATTAATCCTTTTCCTAGGTAGAGGAAAATCAGGTTTTACGTGTCCTGTTTGGTTACAGTTCCAACATACTTTCTATTTTGATTCTGGAGTCTTCTTGACTTCCAAAGTAGATGGATTAGTAGCAGGGTATTCCTTAGTTTTGGAAGTATATTCTTCCCTGTTCCTATTATTTTGTTCCCTTGGAAGTCTATTGACCCTTTTATCAAGACCATTCATATCAATAGTCTCTTCAAATACACCTATTAAGGTAGAAAGATCTGAATCCATAGGCATTCTACACATTACACTGTGGTTGATTTGTGCGGGACATAAGTTGAAGAGTCTTTGTCTTTCATTGAATTCTTCTTTATCATCATCAGGATAAAAACAGTCCAACCTCTTTTTCTGGTCTAAGCACCACTTATGAGGTTTGTCCTTGGAGGGATCAAACTGGGAAGTTTCAAACGTTTTAATCATCTTTCTTTTCCAAATCCTGGTACCAAACTTCACTTTGATCAATTCTTTCCAAGAATTCCAGGATAAATATCCAACTTCTTCTCTTTTATTGATGAACCAATCAAGAGCTACTCCTTCAAATAATCTGGGAAATCTTACCACAGCTATTGCATCAGGGAGCTCATAGGAAGAAAAAGTATAGTCAATAAACTTAATGAAACTGAAATGGTTGTATTCTCCTTCTCTGGAGAATTTAGGTCATTCAGTGATGGGAGGAAGTAGCTTCAAAGCCTTCTCCATTTCCAGAGTAGGACTGGGTCTGAAAGACTTGTTCCTAGTTATCCTGGTTCTGGGAGGAACTCTAGGAGTACTGGTGAACCTAGCAGGTCTAGTTTCTTCTAAGTCAATTACCGGAGAGTTAGTAGAGTTTATTTTAAGATCTCTGAGATCATTCTGAATCATACCTAACTCCAAATCAAGTTTGTTGCTTAATAGGTCAATTTTGGTAGTCCGATGAGCTGAAGGAGTAGGACTAGTTTTCTTAACTTCTTCCTTAAGCTGGTCTATGGTTGCAAGAATATCTTCCTGAAGAATTGATTGATTGTAATCAATATGTTTCATCAGGTCAAACTTACTATCTCTTATACTATCCTTGATTTGTTGTATTTCCAACTCATCAATTCTCATAATCTGATAATGAGTGTCAATCACTCTAAAAATACTCAAACTTAATTTTTCCAATTGGTGATAAACTTTGTCAAAGCATTGGCTAATAATAGTAAAATTGTGAGACACATTTACAGAAAGCTCATAGGAAGAAAAAGTATAGTCAATAAACTTAATGAAACTGAAATGGTTGTATTCTCCTTCTCTGGAGAATTTAGGTCATTCAGTGATGGGAGGAAGTAGCTTCAAAGCCTTCTCCATTTCCAGAGTAGGACTGGGTCTGAAAGACTTGTTCCTAGTTATCCTGGTTCTGGGAGGAACTCTAGGAGTACTGGTGAACCTAGCAGGTCTAGTTTCTTCTAAGTCAATTACCGGAGAGTTAGTAGAGTTTATTTTAAGATCTCTGAGATCATTCTGAATCATACCTAACTCCAAATCAAGTTTGTTGCTTAATAGGTCAATTTTGGTAGTCCGATGAGCTGAAGGAGTAGGACTAGTTTTCTTAACTTCTTCCTTAAGCTGGTCTATGGTTGCAAGAATATCTTCCTGAAGAATTGATTGATTGTAATCAATATGTTTCATCAGGTCAAACTTACTATCTCTTATACTATCCTTGATTTGTTGTATTTCCAACTCATCAATTCTCATAATCTGATAATGAGTGTCAATCACTCTAAAAATACTCAAACTTAATTTTTCCAATTGGTGATAAACTTTGTCAAAGCATTGGCTAATAATAGTAAAATTGTGAGACACATTTACAGAAAAACTATTAAGAGCTTCTACATTTAATTGTGGTACACCTTTTTCCACTTCTGGGCTAAGGATATTACTTTGTCCCAATCATTTGGGTTCCTTAACTTCTGATGGGCTGAGGAACTCTTCTTCTTGGGGTCCTTTCCCTTTAAGGAAGCTAACTGATCCCAAGGATTCCAGTTCTGCACGTAGCCTTCTACTTCTTTCTTTGGGATCAACCTTTGCAGGGAAATCTGATATTTCTTTGCCTGAGAAACGCCTTTTCTCATATCTGGTTGATCCTCCTGGGTCTGAGCCAACCTGAATTGTTCCCAATAGCTCACTTGCTCTTTCACTAACACTTTGACCCTTTCCTCCTGGGTTGAGTCCAGCTGGGGTGGCGTAGGAGGACCTGTACCCTCCTTGGATAACCTTGTGGGCAACGGATGGCTCTCCAACAGTTTGTTGGTCAAGTTGGTGGCCGTGGTCATCGCTGTCGGCGTCCCGCATGACGCTATGGTCACGGGTTCGAGTCCTCTCATTGCGCTTGCAACTGGAGTCCTTGTGCGCAAGGATTCCTCCAGGCAGAGATCCATATGACGGTATTCTACCAGTTGCACGGGTTTTGCGCCTATTTTGATACATAGTACCAAAAAAGTCTTTAGTTGAAACTTTGAAAAAAGACTTTAAAAATTATAAAAATAATATTTTTTGTGTGTTTTATATTTTTAATGATTTTTTTATATATATTTTAACCTACTTAGAGTTAAATTCAACGGTACCAAAACTTCGTTGGGATCACAACTATCCTTGGAGGGTATTCCAAGGGGGTCTGAGTGAGTTCCAATCAGATCCTGGGATGAATCCAAGGGTAAGTCCAAGGGTACACTGTCTGGGACGTCCTCTAGGAGGTCCTGGTCAATGAGATCACCAAAAAAAAATCCACTGAGATGGATAAAAACAAAAAAATATAAGTTCAATATTTTTTTGTATTTTTACGTGTTAATGTGATTTTGAGAAAAAAGTAATCACTTTTATTATTTTTGGATTTTTCTTTATCTTCAGGGTTATTTAGTTTAGAAATATAAAGCTTCCTTTGATAAATTTTCCACTCCTTATGTTGCCTTAATAAAGAATTGAAATTGATAATTCTTTCAAGCTTGAGTTCTTTGTCTTTTATAACCTGCTGCTTATAATAAAGCAATTTCTACTGTTGTTGCTCAGGAGTTATAATAACAGGGACAAAGTTAGGGAGTTTTTCTTCTTTTTTCTTTTTAAGAAGGTTCAAATAATAATTGATCAATTCTCAATTTGTCTTAAGATCCACTAGAGAAACAAATGATCAAAAATATATGATATAAGTATGTTAACCTATTTTTTAAAAATAAATAGACCGGTACAAGGAATAAATAATTAAAAATTAATTATTTAAGGATATTTCCCAGCCAGACCCTCAGTTGTCAGCTCTCTGATACCACAAACCTTGCAGTCCTTTAGCTACAGAGAATGATAAAAATGCTGGAATGATAATGATAATTATTATTCCAATAATAAACGCTTAGAAGCTCAAATAAGAGCAGTTGCAAGGTTTAATTGGTTTGGTAGTAAATGGTTTTCAATATAATATAAAAGAGGGGCCACAGTATTATACTACTGGGGATATTTACAGACTAGCAACCTCTCTTCAAGGGGCCTCCTTAGGCAGTTTTTAAGAACCTTGGAATAAATATGGGTGCCTTAGAAAGGACTTATTCCACTGATGGCCGGGCTTAACAGCACAAGCGGCCCAGAAAGGAAGGGTAACACCCACTCTGAGCACTTTAAAACAAAAATCCTGGAATAATTGGAAGGGTTTCAGAGCAGATGGGGTAGATTGCTTGACTAAACTTCAATGGTTGATTTTTTATAAAGTTAAATCAACCTACTGCAGACTAAGTCATAAATCACTTGCTTATCTTCATATAAGCACTTGATTAACAATTACACATTGTCTGATTAATAATAAATAATTCATGGTAAACTGATTAACTGATTAGATCCAAAGAGGTCTGTAAAAATACCTTTTTGGGGTGATTTTGGTCTTCTCAGGGCACTTAGAGAGGGTTCTGCTCGTGGGCTGAGGCTAGCAAGCAGGTCAGGGCAAAATTAGCACGTCTAATTGGTGCTATCAATCGTCTGTCCTTAGATCTGCTGGAATTCTGTACTATTTTAGCCACAGGATCTGTTAATCTGTTATGGCATAAATTTGATCATTCTGTACTCATCCTTCATTTTTACTATTGATATTTCTCAAAAGCGTTCAGATGTGAATGTTTAATAATTTTCCATTATCTGCTGATCATTTAGATAATTTATCATAATTTTTATGAACACTTCTTGTAGTGTTTTGTTGTCTTCAAAGATCAAGATACGTGGTTTACGTGGTAGTCCTTGATCTTTGATTTATTATTGAAAAATGTTTAAAACTTAATTTTCATTAATTTTATTTAGGTTTTGATCTTTTTAGATCATTAGAAATGCATATTTTTTGTTTGTTACATATACTAGGCAACCCTACCTAGGTTGCAGCTCTTCTGAGCGGTACCTGGTTGTCAGATTAGTCACGACTGATCCAGGGGCGGGGATCAGTAGTACAGATGCGCGCGGGGCAGGATCCGCTGGGTGCGTGGCAGAATCAGCTGCGCGCGGGTCTCTAGTACGCGGGATCCTGCTGCTGCTAGTACATAGGGTTATGTAATGATGCGGGGCTGCGCGCGGGAATTGTGACATAACACATTTCCGCGTGTAACTCCTAAAATATACACAACATCTCAATTCTGAGTGGATTTTAGGTGCAAACCCTATACGTGAAAATACGTGTGAAATGTTAGAATGGCCAAAAAGTGCCATACAGGTGTTGTAATTTTCAGTACTTTTCCTTTTAATTATTTTAAAAATATAAGGACTTGGAATTTGAGGGTGGGGTCAGTGAGTGACCCTACCCATGTTTGGGTGCGGAATCCATTCCTGTAATAATATTTATGGATTTCTCACTCCTTACTTTTTTAATTGAGGTATTGTTATTTTTCATATTTTGTGTTACTATTTGACAGTTTTGCTTTGTATATAGTAGCAAGCTGACAAAAGTTATTCTTGCAAATCACTTGGGTTTCGAAATTTCTTTTGAGAAAGTGTTCTATGTACCAAAATTGCCTTATAATCTTGTTTCCCTTGGAGTGTTGTGGAAAAAAGTTTTCCAGATTTGTTATCTTAAAGAAGATAATTTTGTTATTGATATGAATGGGAGAACTGTTCTTAGTGGACAGGTTTGGAACAAGCTTTTGTGTGAAATCTTCTTCAAAATCTCAGCTTTGAGCACTGTTGCTCACAATAGAAGTGGCCATAAGGTAAAGGACAGTAACTGAGAGTTGTACCTTGGGGGATAAGACTAGAAATGTGTTCTTGCAGATTTGAGATTGCACGGATGTTCCTAGAGAGGAATTTTCCATTGATTTGGCAGGGCCATTCACACCGGAGTCCCTTGGTGTGGAAAGATACTTCATCAATCTAGTTGATACTGCAACAAATTATTTTTGGGTTAAACCAATTAAATCTAAGTATGAGACCACAGATGAGGTTTCTGTAATCTTCAAAGTCTTGAAACAGAATGGTCTAATGAAGGAGATGAAGAAGGGCTTATCACCAATGTAAGTGGTGAATTTGTGAGTAAACAGTTTGAGAGGTTATTGAAAGATTATGGTATCATTCATATAGTCACTACCGCAAGTACTCCACAAAATAATGCAATAGTTAAGATAATGAATAGGACTTTACTGGAAAAGGGCAGAGCTATTATGTCTCAATCTGGTATACCAAAGTTCTTATGGGCTGAGTTGATGTGTACAGTCTGTCTGTTGCATAACATTGTAAGTGTTAATTGGAAGAGTGCTCATTATCAGTTTTGGAAGTTGTACCCCAAAACATCACACCTAAGAACAATTGGTTGCTTGGTGTATTATAGTTTCCACCATAATGAGATGGTTGGAAAATTAGACCATAGAGCCAGAACGTGGGCACTTGTAGGCTATCATTTAATAAGTAAATTTTATAGTATCTATTGTCCAGGGACAAGAAAGCTTATTCGTATTAGGGATGTAAAATTTGATGAAAGTACGTTTCCACTCAAAATTAGTGAATAATTTGTTGTGAAAAAGTCACAACAAGAAGTAGAATTAGCACTAATTCACCAGCAAAGGCTGAGGAACATGTGGTTCCAGAAGATGAAGAGGTGGCAAAATTCCCACAAGAGGGTTCAGTACCCCCTTCAGGGGACTCCGTTAATTTGGAACCTGATGAGCCCTCACCTTCAGTTAGAAGGAGTGGTAGGGTTAGAGTACCAGTTGATAGATATGGGGAATGGAAGTCCCATTATGCAGCTGCAGGATATGAGGAAAATACATTTCAGGAATAGTGCATGCTCAATGAAGACCTGGAGTTGAGTTCAGAAATGGGTAACAGGGTTAACCCAAATAGCATTGTCCAAGCTATGAATTCTGATGAGAGAGCCAATTGGAAGAGTACTATTTTTGAGGAATTTGTTTCTCTAGAAAATAATAGTGTCTTTTAAGTGGTTGAGTGGCATTCTGTTCCAAAAGAAAAGACCATTGTGGGGTCTGGATTGGTGTTAAACAATAAGTTTGACACAAATGGAGTTTTGAAAATATTCAAAGCTGGATGCGTTACACAGGGCTTCAAGCAGAGAGAGGGTATTGAATACCAAGAAAGTTTCTCACCAACTGGAAGGCTGTCCACCTTCAGGTACATCATTTCTCTGGCAGTGTAGTTGGATGAAGAAATCAGACAAGCTGATTTTGTAACAGCATACTTGAATGCAAAACTTAGAGAGGAGGAGACTGTTTATATGTCAATCCCTGATGATTTTTGTGAATGGTTAGTAGATACTAAACCAGAAACAATGAAGAACATCTGTGTTAGAAGTTTTCTTTCAGCAGATAAAGGGGAATATGTCCTCAAGCTATTTAGATCCCTTTATGGATTGAAGCAAGCAGCTAGATCATGGTTTAATGCTATGAGTGAGAAACTGATACTTATTGGTTTCAAGAAATCTGAGGCTGACCCTTGTCTTTTTGTAAGAAAGGATGAAATTTTGTTTTTATGGGTTGATGAAATTCTCATTATTGGAAATGTTAAAGGGAGAGTCATGGAGAAACTCAAAAAGGAATTCAAGATAAAAGATTTTGGTCTGGCGCAACAATTGCTAGGAATGAAAGTCAGTAAGAGCAAGAATGGTATTAAGTTAGACCATAGCCATTACATGGCAGCTCTCCTTAAGCAATATGGCTTGAAGTATGCAAAGGAGTTTGGTACTACCATGCAGTCAAACATTTTTTTAGAGAAGTCTACAGATGAGGAGTATCTGGAGTTTGTTCAATCTGGTAATGACTACAGGTCAGATATTGAATTGCTTAATTATTTGGGGCAATGTACAAGCCCAAATAGCTTTTGAAATCGGTTTCTTGTTGCAACACTTAGAGAAGAAAAGCATGAGGCATTGGTCAGTGTTTAAGAGAGTTATGAGTTATCTTAATGGAATGCACATCTGGGATTGTTGTTTACAGAGTCAGCAAACTTTGATTTGGTTGGTTATTCTGATGAAATTTGGGCAGATGGTAACACTAGGGAATCAAAAAGTGGTTTTTTATTTTTCTTAGGTAAGAATCTGGTGTCATGGATGTCCAAGAAGGTGTTGGCAATAAGTCTTTAATCAACAGAGGCTGAGTATAGACCTTACTTAGCAGCTTCAGAGCAAGAAAAATTGTTGGGAAAATTCTTAGAGGATACACATAAACCACAAGGGTTTGCATTGTTGTATTCTGATAACCAGAGTGCCATTGTATTGGCGGAAAACCAAGTGTTCCATTCAAGAACAAAAAAATATTGATGTTCACTATACCTATATTTGCAATGCAGTTAACTGCGAAGAAATTGTGTTGAGGTACATGCCCACTGGAGCAATGATTGCAGATATCTTGACTAAGGCTTTAGATAGGAACAAGAATCAAGGCTTTGTGACTAATATGCGGATGAAACCCCTTTTGGATTAAGGGGGTGTGTTAAAATAGGTAGGCACTTATGCGTGTCCTACGTATAAGTGTAATCCAAATGGGATGCACATATGGGCCCTCTCCGGCCCATTGGACACTCACACGGACCATACAGGCCTGTGTGGATGTCACTGATTTGGGGAAACTGGCCTCAAAATTTGTGAAATAGGCTCATTGGTACACAGGCCCTAACTGGCTGGGGGGGGGATGTGGGCAAATACAGCCAGATGGGCTTGTATGGGCATAATTGGGTCCAAGGTTTATTTTGGACATACTTGGCCAGAAGGGCTGGCCCGCCCAAGTGTGTATGTCTCAGGTTTTGGGCTTGGGGCGGCCCATTGGGGCCTAACCCCGTTCCGCAGCCCGCTTGGGGCTGCTTCTTGTGCTGCGGCCCGCTTGGGGCAGCTTTGATCCCTCAGTTTGGCCCACGGGGGGCTGTTGCGGCGTCCAAGGGATCCGGCGTGGTGCAACGCGGCGCAGCCCTGACCGGTCGCAAACAATGGCCACTGCCCGCGGGAGCAAGGACCAGCGTCTCCATCTCCATCCCCCTCCCCTTGCTTGCCATTGCAAGGGGGAGGGGGGTGGCTGGCTGAGTTGAACCAGCCAGCGACCAACTGCAACAAGGCGGTCTGTCAGGGCAGGGGGGGATTTCATCACCCCCTTGCCCAGGGGATGATGAGGCTGGCGTCAAGGAGAGCGACCGGCGGTGGGGGGGACCTGATCACCCTCCCACCAAAAAAGTGTGAGAGGGGCGCTCTCCCCCCCCCTTTTCCAAGGGGGAGGAGCAATGGGCTGAGGGGATCTGACCACCCCCCAGCCCACTATTCCTGACAACGCCCTGGGGGTATCAACCCCCAGGGGCCCCTGGTGAGGGTATTTGACGGAACTCACCAGGGGATTTTAGAGAAAGAGGGGGAGGGCAGCATGTACGCGGGTTACACCCCCCCCCCCCAAGTGAGGTTGAGACTGGACCCAGGTGAGTCCTGGGTCCCACCTGGCCCATATGTAGGGCCAGGGGCTGGCTGCATGAGGCAACCAGCCCGTAAGTAAGGAAATAAGATTAACTAGGCTGGTTGTAACGGACAACCAGCCTGCTGATTGAACAGCAAAGGGGCTGTTTCAGGCCTGTAACAGTGGAAACACCCAAATGGACCAGAATAGGCTGGTTGTAAGGGTTCAAGGACTGACGCCATGCGGGCTTATGTAGTCAAAACTAAGTAACAAGGTCTGTAGAGCCTGTAGAGCTCTTTTGGGGCGGAAAAATTTCCTTTTGGCTTGTTGTATCATGGGCTCACAAGAGGCCAATCTTTTGTACTTAAGTATCTCTTCTCCCTGCTGTTTTCCATTCATTCATTCATCATCCAATCAAATCCATCAACAATATCATCCAAAGTGTTGCCCCATTGTGAGAGCCCATCAAGCAATTATTGACACAAGGTGTCCAGAATTTCTTTTGCTTTAAATACTTCTCATTTTCCTAAGCTAATTGCTGGACATGATTATGACACCGTGTACTGCATCCTCAGAGTTTCCAACCAAAGGAAAATATAAACAAGGAATATACAATTTGATGAGGCTTTTTTCCCACATGGAAAACACCATTTTGCATGGTCTCCTCATTCCCCATTCCCAGCAAAGGTTGCATCTCCATCATCAGTAACCCCATTTCCCCTTTGATTGAGGATGGTCAATCTGACATCAAAGGGCCATTTTATGCTCTTGATGAAGCACCTACTCTGCCTAAACAACAATTGCCACCCACAAACATCCCAAGTCACACAACCAACATCAGCAAACACAATGAATCACAACCACCACTTAAAAGAAGGCTGATCTTATGGCCACCCCAGCATTCAACCCTGATTCACAGGATGTATTTGCCGAAAATATCAAAAATTATCCAAGAAGTTGGTTTGAAGCCTTTGTCAACCTAGCAACAAGGAGTGACCCAAGAAACCATGTTCAAGCCTTAAGGAGTTGAGAGCCCGATGAATGGATGAAAGCAGGCCAGAAGTAGATTAGCAATAGGAAGTAGCGTGAGGTTTGGATTGAACAAGAAACAGGTGAATCTGACACACCCATTCCATCCTTTTTGGGCATACAAGACCAAAATTGGTCCTGAAAACAGCATCTCAGAATACAAATCCCAGATATCTGCCCAGGGCTTTAGGCAAATTCATGAAATCAACTTTGAGGAAAACTAAATCCCAACTGGGAATCCTAGTTTTCTCTGATTCATTCTATTGCTGGCTTTCAGAATGGAACTTGCAATACACTCATAAGTGTGTTATTAACATGCAAAATTGAAAGTGCAGTCACCATCCTCCACCGCCCAGATACCTCCAGAACCAGGGAAAGGTGTTGGAGCTAACAAAGGAAATATATGGATTAAAGCAGTCTGCCTTGGCCTGGTGTGACTTTATCTGAAATATCATGGTAGCAGAAGGCTTTGTTGTGGGGGAACACCAAACTGTGGATAATTCACCTGCAGAACCCTGTCATATGCTGGTATGTGGATGTTTTGCCATGTGAAAAACCTGATCATCATCAGAAAAGAACCAATTGCCTTCAAGAGCCTCATCAAGCAGGAATAGGAGATGAATTACATGGGGCAGGCATCCCAGGCCTCCTGGCCATTGACAAGGAGCAGTAAATTTTGCAAAAACTTGATTCATTCAACCGCAGACACCTACCAACCTGTAACTTGCTAATGTCTCCCCTGACCAAAATTGAAGAATAAACTGACAAAATTCCTGCGGGGAGGTGTCAACTTTTGGGCATTGGTTTTATTTTTGAACTATCTGAGCCTGCTGACTTTCCCAGACATAACCGCTGACATCAGCATGCTTTTTTGATTCCTGAACAGGCATGGTAAGGATAACTTCCATGGCGCAATTCATGTATTTAGATACCCAAAGGGAACCCCCAACAGAGGGCTGTGATTTGCAAAGACAAAATCTACCAGGTGGTCCATGTATGCTGATGCCAACTGAGCCAACCATGTGCAACCTTGAAGGTCCCAAACTGGGATTCTAGCCTTAAAGGCATCAAAAATTCCATCCTAGAAATCATACCGGAAGCAGAATTTCTCAATCTCCACTACCAAGGATAAGTTATAAGGCCCTCATCAATGGCTCAAAAGAGGGCCACCTGATTTTCAGCGCTGATAAGCAAACTCAAAAGACAGGACAGAGCTGGAAAAAATCCTGATTGAAAACAAAAAAGTTTTTGATTTGCGCCACCAGTCCATAAGGCTTCAACAGATTCTGCAGCAAGAAAATCAATATCTGGTACCACTATATCTGGGAACTCATCAGGAAAATCCAAATCCTCTGCCAAAACATCCCTTCCAAAGCTAAAATTCCTGATTTCCTCAATAAACCGCTCTCAAAAGCAGAAATGAGGACATAAAAACTTATTAGAAAGCAGCCAACTTGCAAGAAACACCTATCACAAGGGAATTTCAAAGAAAAAGGATAGGATGCTTTGCCTTGCTTTTCAGCAAAACAGCCTGATACCAGAGTAAAGCAAAACTAAAAGTTTTTCAACCCTTACTATTGGGAGAAAAATAAATGACAAACCCAATTGTAAAACAGCCAACCCAGGGAAGAAACTGGTGAAAGTCAACAAGGCAAGTGGTAATCCAATTAATGGCATAAACCGCTAACAAGATGTGAGTAATCGAGGAGGCTAGAGCCTCTTGTGATCCCCAAATACAAATGAAGCATATCCGAGTAACAAGGAAGTAATGATGCATGTCAGCATCCTGGATGCCAAGATCTTTGCTATCATTAAGTTACCAGAGGTGATAGAATAAATAATAAATAGATTATTCAATAAATGCAGAAAACATACATAAAATATTTGGATAAAGCTCATTGCAAGGTTGAATAGTTTTGGATATGGTTTAAGATTATAAATCAATTTAAATAAATTGATTATTAAATAAATTAAAAGAGAGGCCACAATAATCTGGGGATTTTTAACACCTCTCTTCAGGGATTTCAGTATGAAAACACGTAGACCTGGTTACTTTGGATCCTTTAATTTATACTCTTAAAGGATATATTTCCCAAAGATAATATGTATGTAAAATACAAAGTGGAGTGGCAGGGCTTGTTACCAAGCTTCCAAGACAGAAAAAATTTAATAAAAATAACTGGTATATTATTTAATTCTTTGGGTACCTGTTTGGGATGTGCACTGATGGGTTAAACCTGTTACTGGGGTTATAAGGTTATTCAGCAGTTTAAATATATAAAAAGGTTTTCCGATGGATATTATTAATCAAAATAAATCCATAAATCACTTAATTATCTTTTGTAAGTATTTGTTTACCTTGGCACGGTGTCTGGATGTAAATATAACTGGTCTCTGGGTATCAATATCCTCAAAAGAGATCTTTATTTATAGCTTTTTGAGTCCCCATATTGTCTTTCTGAGGGATACAGGGTCTCAAAGGGATGAACACTGAGGCTGGAAGGGCAACCAGTGGTAGCCTGTCACGTGTTTTTGGTGCTATAGCATGGTTAAAATCTCATTTCACAGGGTATGTGAATCTTTTAATTGATCTTTGGACGTGTGAATGACACTAATCTGTCCATATTATTTAATATTTGATTAATTATCCTTAGTAAATGTTCCCAGTAAGTTAATAATTCTTTCAATAGAAATTTCTATGGATACCCCTGATTTCAGGTGAGTTCTCATTATGTATTAAATAATTTGAGTAAAGTCATAAAATTGATTTTACTCCTTATTTTTGAATTTCAGTTGATTTACTAAAATTAATTACATAAAAATCTAAGTAATGATAATTCATGTAGTTTTTTGATATCATTATTTTCCTTAGTATGTCACGACCATAATGATGCCTTGAAGTTCTCATAATTGTATATTAAACTATTTCAATATATTTTTACAAAGAGTCTTTATCTTATTTTCGACATTCTCGGTATTTTAAATTATATTTAATAACAAATATGTATAAACGTCATTTAGGTATTTTTATACATTTTTTATGTATTTTTAGACTATCTAATATCCACGGGAACATTTATTACATATGTAGAATGTTCCCTTGTAGGTTTTAGCATGTTTACGTAGTACCTAGGTTTCTCAGGCCTCTTTTCACTTTGTCCCAGGGCTGCATAATTTTCAGAGGCCCAGGGCTGCATACACAACTTGTCAGGGTACTCTGACAGGGTGGAAGTTCTGCTTCTCATCCAAGTGCAGGTTTATTGGTTTCTGCGGCTGCATGCAGGAATTGTGACAGAACACATTTCCGTGTGTAACTTCTAAAATATACACAACACCTCAATTCTGAATGAATTTTAGGTGTGAAAACTATACATAAAAATACATGTGAAATATTCAATTTAACATAAAAGTACCATAGTGGTGTTGTGGTATTTTGGAATTTCCTTTCTTAATTATTTAAAAATATAAGGAGTTAGATTTCAAGGGTGGGGTCAGTGAGTGACCCTACAAATTTTGGATGGAAGATCCATTTCTTGAATAATATTCATGAGTTCCTACTTCTTCCTTGGTTAATTTAAATATTATTATTTTTATGTTATTTTTGTTAATTTTTGCAGCTTGCTCTGCAATAGTAGCAAGCTGAAAATGCATGATGAAACACTGATCTATCCTTATTCCATAGGAAAATTTAATCAAGATTGGTGATAATTGAAGAACAATCAGTGGGGAATCAAAAGGATATGGGGGGAGCTGTCACTCTTGCAGTAAAAATCTTGTACCACTATTTGAGGAGGATGAATTGGCCTCCAGTTGGTATCATTGCTACCCCATCCATGATCCTCATTTTTATCATAAAAGAAATATCCTCTTTCTGTTGCGCCAGATATCTTATATAACAACATGCACACCAATTGGGTCTCAAACACTTGAAAGCTACTGCATTTGAGCAGTTAGGATTCCATGTTAGCTTGAAAATATTTACAGAGAAACCTGTCATAATAAAATAAATAAATAAATCAAAAGATTAAAAAAAATTAATAAAAAGATTAAATAATAAATAAATCAAAAGATTAAACAATAAATGAATAAAAAGATTAAATAATAAATAATTAATTAATTAAAACCAAAAGCAGTAGGAAATTCACCAATATTATTGCAGATGTGATTTCCCCACACAAAATTAGAATCCTGCTTGAAATGCGCTGGAAGTAGCACAGAACCCGCGCCCCAAATTGGCACACAAAAGTGCGCAAATGACCACACAAAAGCTCTCAAATTCCTGCAGAACCCGCGCGCGAAATTCCCGCTCAAAAGCGCGCCAATTCCCGCTCAAAAGCGCGCCAATTCCCGATCAAAAAGCGCGGGAATTCCTGCTAAAACGGCCAGCTAATTCCCGTCAAAAAAGACACGCAACATCCGACTCAAAAGCACTTGCATCCCACCACAACTGCACTATTCTGCATTCCTAAAATCACTTGCAAGAATTAGTACATAATTCCAGCGCGCAGCTAATCTTGCCAAACATGCAGCATATCCTAACCTGCATGCATCTGAATGGACTGATCCCCCCATGAGTATGTCATGATCCCCATGCGCAGCCCTGCATTCATACAGCAAGGGTACATGCACCTGAAACTCAAGATGTAGACACCTGTCAAGAAACCTGCATGCATTATGCTACTGGCTGCAGATGATGGATTCACGAATGAAGCTGTCAAGCCTATGCGCGTCAGGAAACAGGTGCAACTTTTCTGACAGCAAGGTACCCGCACGAACATGCTAAAACCTGCATGCTTACTCCATGCATATTTAAAAATTTGACTGATGGAAAGAGGAATGTCTCAAAACTCATAATATTGAATAAAAAGTTTGAAATTCAGTTTATAAAACAAATAAATTTAAGTAAACAATAATGATTGTTG
>JAOOQA010000021.1:764899-850572 GCA_025617555.3 Puccinia polysora | reverse complement strand
CGTGTTGCTTAATAGGTCAATTTTGGTAGTCCGATGAGCTGAAGGAGTAGGACTAGTTTTCTTAACTTCTTCCTTAAGCTGGTCTATGGTTGCAAGAATATCTTCCTGAAGAATTGATTGATTGTAATCAATATGTTTCATCAGGTCAAACTTACTATCTCTTATACTATCCTTGATTTGTTGTATTTCCAACTCATCAATCTCATAATCTGATAATGAGTGTCAATCACTCTAAAAATACTCAAACTTAATTTTTCCAATTGGTGATAAACTTTGTCAAAGCATTGGCTAATAATAGTAAAATTGTGAGACACATTTACAGAAAGCTCATAGGAAGAAAAAGTATAGTCAATAAACTTAATGAAACTGAAATGGTTGTATTCTCCTTCTCTGGAGAATTTAGGTCATTCAGTGATGGGAGGAAGTAGCTTCAAAGCCTTCTCCATTTCCAGAGTAGGACTGGGTCTGAAAGACTTGTTCCTAGTTATCCTGGTTCTGGGAGGAACTCTAGGAGTACTGGTGAACCTAGCAGGTCTAGTTTCTTCTAAGTCAATTACCGGAGAGTTAGTAGAGTTTATTTTAAGATCTCTGAGATCATTCTGAATCATACCTAACTCCAAATCAAGTTTGTTGCTTAATAGGTCAATTTTGGTAGTCCGATGAGCTGAAGGAGTAGGACTAGTTTTCTTAACTTCTTCCTTAAGCTGGTCTATGGTTGCAAGAATATCTTCCTGAAGAATTGATTGATTGTAATCAATATGTTTCATCAGGTCAAACTTACTATCTCTTATACTATCCTTGATTTGTTGTATTTCCAACTCATCAATTCTCATAATCTGATAATGAGTGTCAATCACTCTAAAAATACTCAAACTTAATTTTTCCAATTGGTGATAAACTTTGTCAAAGCATTGGCTAATAATAGTAAAATTGTGAGACACATTTACAGAAAAACTATTAAGAGCTTCTACATTTAATTGTGGTACACCTTTTTCCACTTCTGGGCTAAGGATATTACTTTGTCCCAATCATTTGGGTTCCTTAACTTCTGATGGGCTGAGGAACTCTTCTTCTTGGGGTCCTTTCCCTTTAAGGAAGCTAACTGATCCCAAGGATTCCAGTTCTGCACGTAGCTTCTACTTCTTTCTTTGGGATCAACCTTTGCAGGGAATCTGATATTTCTTTGCCTGAGAAACGCCTTTTCTCATATCTGGTTGATCCTCCTGGGTCTGAGCCAACCTGAATTGTTCCCAATAGCTCACTTGCTCTTTCACTAACACTTTGACCCTTTCCTCCTGGGTTGAGTCCAGCTGGGGTGGCGTAGGAGGACCTGTACCCTCCTTGGATAACCTTGTGGGCAACCGGATGGCTCTCCAACAGTTTGTTGGTCAAGTTGGTGGCCGTGGTCATCGCTGTCCGGCGTCCCGCATGACGCTATGGTCACGGGTTCGAGTCCTCTCATTGCGCTTGCAACTGGAGTCCTTGTGCGCAAGGATTCCTCCAGGCAGAGATCCATATGACGGTATTCTACCAGTTGCACGGGTTTTGCGCCTATTTTGATTACATAGTACCAAAAAAGTCTTTAGTTGAAACTTTGAAAAAGACTTTAAAAATTATAAAAATAATATTTTTTGTGTGTTTTATATTTTTAATGATTTTTTTATATATATTTTACCTACTTAGAGTTAAATTCAACGGTACCAAAACTTCGTTGGGATCACAACTATCCTTGGAGGGTATTCCAAGGGGGTCTGAGTGAGTTCCAATCAGATCCTGGGATGAATCCAAGGGTAAGTCCAAGGGTACACTGTCTGGGGACGTCCTCTAGGAGGTCCTGGTCAATGAGATCACCAAAAAAAAATCCACTGAGATGGATAAAAACAAAAAAATATAAGTTCAATATTTTTTTGTATTTTTACGTGTTAATGTGATTTTGAGAAAAAAAGTAATCACTTTTATTATTTTTGGATTTTTCTTTATCTTCAGGGTTATTTAGTTTAGAAATATAAAGCTTCCTTTGATAAATTTTCCACTCCTTATGTTGCCTTAATAAAGATTGAAATTGATAATTCTTTCAAGCTTGAGTTCTTTGTCTTTTATAACTGCTGCTTATAATAAAGCTAATTTCTACTGTTGTTGCTCAGGAGTTATAATAACAGGGACAAAGTTAGGGAGTTTTTCTTCTTTTTTCTTTTTAAGAAGGTTCAAATAATAATTGATCAATTCTCAATTTGTCTTAAGATCCACTAGAGAAACAAATGATCAAAAATATATGATATAAGTATGTTAACCTATTTTTTAAAAATAAATAGACCCGGTACAAGGAATAAAATAATTAAAATTAATTATTTAAGGATATTTCCCAGCCAGACCCTCAGTTGTCAGCTCTCTGATACCACAAACCTTGCAGTCCTTTAGCTACAGAGAATGATAAAAATGCTGGAATGATAATGATAATTATTATTCCAATAATAAACGCTTAGAAGCTCAAATAAGAGCAGTTGCAAGGTTTAAATTGGTTTGGTAGTAAATGGTTTTCAATATAATATAAAAGAGGGGCCACAGTATTATACTACTGGGGATATTTACAGACTAGCAACCTCTCTTCAAGGGGCCTCCTTAGGCAGTTTTTAAGAACCTTGAATAAATATGGGTGCCTTAGAAAGGACTTATTCCACTGATGGCCGGGCTTAACAGCACAAGCGGCCCAGAAAGGAAGGGTAACACCCACTCTGAGCACTTTAAAACAAAAATCCTGGAATAATTGGAAGGGTTTCAGAGCAGATGGGGGTAGATTGCTTGACTAAACTTCAATGGTTGATTTTTTATAAAGTTAAATCAACCTACTGCAGACTAAGTCATAAATCACTTGCTTATCTTCATATAAGCACTTGATTACAATTACACATTGTCTGATTAATAATAAATAATTCATGGTAAACTGATTAACTGATTAGATCCAAAGAGGTCTGTAAAAATACCTTTTTGGGGTGATTTTGGTCTTCTCAGGGCACTTAGGAGGGTTCTGCTCGTGGGCTGAGGCTAGCAAGCAGGTCAGGGCAAAATTAGCACGTCTAATTGGTGCTATCAATCGTCTGTCCTTAGATCTGCTGGAATTCTGTACTATTTTAGCCACAGGATCTGTTAATCTGTTATGGCATAAATTTGATCATTCTGTACTCATCCTTCATTTTTACTATTGATATTTCTCAAAAGGCGTTCAGATGTGAATGTTTAATAATTTTCCATTATCTGCTGATCATTTAGATAATTTATCATAATTTTTATGAACACTTCTTGTAGTGTTTTGTTGTCTTCAAAGATCAAGATACGTGGTTTACGTGGTAGTCCTTGATCTTTGATTTATTATTGAAAAATGTTTAAAACTTAATTTTCATAATTTTATTTAGGTTTTGATCTTTTTAGATCATTAGAAATGCATAATTTTTGTTTGTTACATATACTAGGCAACCCTACCTAGGTTGCAGCTCTTCTGAGCGGTACCTGGTTGTCAGATTAGTCACGACTGATCCAGGGGCGGGGATCAGTAGTACAGATGCGCGCGGGGCAGGATCCGCTGGGTGCGTGGCAGAATCAGCTGCGCGCGGGTCTCTAGTACGCGGGATCCTGCTGCTGCTCAGTACATAGGGTTATGTAATGATGCGGGGCTGCGCGCGGGAATTGTGGACATAACACATTTCCGCGTGTAACTCCTAAAATATACACAACATCTCAATTCTGAGTGGATTTTAGGTGCAAACCCTATACGTGAAAATACGTGTGAAATGTTAGAATGGCCAAAAAGTGCCATACAGGTGTTGTAATTTTCAGTACTTTTCCTTTTAATTATTTTAAAAATATAAGGACTTGGAATTTGAGGGTGGGGTCAGTGAGTGACCCTACCCATGTTTGGGTGCGGAATCCATTCCTGTAAATAATATTTATGGATTTCTCACTCCTTACTTTTTTAATTGAGGTATTGTTATTTTTCATATTTTGTGTTACTATTTGACAGTTTTGCTTTGTATATAGTAGCAAGCTGACAAAAGTTATTCTTGCAAATCACTTGGGTTTCGAAATTTCTTTTGAGAAAGTGTTCTATGTACCAAAATTGCCTTATAATCTTGTTTCCCTTGGAGTGTTGTGGAAAAAAGTTTTCCAGATTTGTTATCTTAAAGAAGATAATTTTGTTATTGATATGAATGGGAGAACTGTTCTTAGTGGACAGGTTTGGAACAAGCTTTTGTGTGAAATCTTCTTCAAAATCTCAGCTTTGAGCACTGTTGCTCACAATAGAAGTGGCCATAAGGTAAAGGACAGTAACTGAGAGTTGTACCTTGGGGGATAAGACTAGAAATGTGTTCTTGCAGATTTGAGATTGCACGGATGTTCCTAGAGAGGAATTTTCCATTGATTTGGCAGGGCCATTCACACCGGAGTCCCTTGGTGTGGAAAGATACTTCATCAATCTAGTTGATACTGCAACAAATTATTTTTGGGTTAAACCAATTAAATCTAAGTATGAGACCACAGATGAGGTTTCTGTAATCTTCAAAGTCTTGAAACAGAATGGTCTAATGAAGGAGATGAAGAAGGGCTTATCACCAATGTAAGTGGTGAATTTGTGAGTAAACAGTTTGAGAGGTTATTGAAAGATTATGGTATCATTCATATAGTCACTACCGCAAGTACTCCACAAAATAATGCAATAGTTAAGATAATGAATAGGACTTTACTGGAAAAGGGCAGAGCTATTATGTCTCAATCTGGTATACCAAAGTTCTTATGGGCTGAGTTGATGTGTACAGTCTGTCTGTTGCATAACATTGTAAGTGTTAATTGGAAGAGTGCTCATTATCAGTTTTGGAAGTTGTACCCCAAAACATCACACCTAAGAACAATTGGTTGCTTGGTGTATTATAGTTTCCACCATAATGAGATGGTTGGAAAATTAGACCATAGAGCCAGAACGTGGGCACTTGTAGGCTATCATTTAATAAGTAAATTTTATAGTATCTATTGTCCAGGGACAAGAAAGCTTATTCGTATTAGGGATGTAAAATTTGATGAAAGTACGTTTCCACTCAAAATTAGTGAATAATTTGTTGTGAAAAAGTCACAACAAGAAGTAGAATTAGCACTAATTCACCAGCAAAGGCTGAGGAACATGTGGTTCCAGAAGATGAAGAGGTGGCAAAATTCCCACAAGAGGGTTCAGTACCCCCTTCAGGGGACTCCGTTAATTTGGAACCTGATGAGCCCTCACCTTCAGTTAGAAGGAGTGGTAGGGTTAGAGTACCAGTTGATAGATATGGGGAATGGAAGTCCCATTATGCAGCTGCAGGATATGAGGAAAATACATTTCAGGAATAGTGCATGCTCAATGAAGACCTGGAGTTGAGTTCAGAAATGGGTAACAGGGTTAACCCAAATAGCATTGTCCAAGCTATGAATTCTGATGAGAGAGCCAATTGGAAGAGTACTATTTTTGAGGAATTTGTTTCTCTAGAAAATAATAGTGTCTTTTAAGTGGTTGAGTGGCATTCTGTTCCAAAAGAAAAGACCATTGTGGGGTCTGGATTGGTGTTAAACAATAAGTTTGACACAAATGGAGTTTTGAAAATATTCAAAGCTGGATGCGTTACACAGGGCTTCAAGCAGAGAGAGGGTATTGAATACCAAGAAAGTTTCTCACCAACTGGAAGGCTGTCCACCTTCAGGTACATCATTTCTCTGGCAGTGTAGTTGGATGAAGAAATCAGACAAGCTGATTTTGTAACAGCATACTTGAATGCAAAACTTAGAGAGGAGGAGACTGTTTATATGTCAATCCCTGATGATTTTTGTGAATGGTTAGTAGATACTAAACCAGAAACAATGAAGAACATCTGTGTTAGAAGTTTTCTTTCAGCAGATAAAGGGGAATATGTCCTCAAGCTATTTAGATCCCTTTATGGATTGAAGCAAGCAGCTAGATCATGGTTTAATGCTATGAGTGAGAAACTGATACTTATTGGTTTCAAGAAATCTGAGGCTGACCCTTGTCTTTTTGTAAGAAAGGATGAAATTTTGTTTTTATGGGTTGATGAAATTCTCATTATTGGAAATGTTAAAGGGAGAGTCATGGAGAAACTCAAAAAGGAATTCAAGATAAAAGATTTTGGTCTGGCGCAACAATTGCTAGGAATGAAAGTCAGTAAGAGCAAGAATGGTATTAAGTTAGACCATAGCCATTACATGGCAGCTCTCCTTAAGCAATATGGCTTGAAGTATGCAAAGGAGTTTGGTACTACCATGCAGTCAAACATTTTTTTTAGAGAAGTCTACAGATGAGGAGTATCTGGAGTTTGTTCAATCTGGTAATGACTACAGGTCAGATATTGAATTGCTTAATTATTTGGGGCAATGTACAAGCCCAAATAGCTTTTGAAATCGGTTTCTTGTTGCAACACTTAGAGAAGAAAAGCATGAGGCATTGGTCAGTGTTTAAGAGAGTTATGAGTTATCTTAATGGAATGCACATTCTGGGATTGTTGTTTACAGAGTCAGCAAACTTTGATTTGGTTGGTTATTCTGATGAAATTTGGGCAGATGGTAACACTAGGGAATCAAAAAGTGGTTTTTTATTTTTCTTAGGTAAGAATCTGGTGTCATGGATGTCCAAGAAGGTGTTGGCAATAAGTCTTTAATCAACAGAGGCTGAGTATAGACCTTACTTAGCAGCTTCAGAGCAAGAAAAATTGTTGGGAAAATTCTTAGAGGATACACATAAACCACAAGGGTTTGCATTGTTGTATTCTGATAACCAGAGTGCCATTGTATTGGCGGAAAACCAAGTGTTCCATTCAAGAACAAAAAATATTGATGTTCACTATACCTATATTTGCAATGCAGTTAACTGCGAAGAAATTGTGTTGAGGTACATGCCCACTGGAGCAATGATTGCAGATATCTTGACTAAGGCTTTAGATAGGAACAAGAATCAAGGCTTTGTGACTAATATGCGGATGAAACCCCTTTTGGATTAAGGGGGTGTGTTAAAATAGGTAGGCACTTATGCGTGTCCTACGTATAAGTGTAATCCAAATGGGATGCACATATGGGCCTCTCCGGCCCATTGGACACTCACACGGACCATACAGGCCTGTGTGGATGTCACTGATTTGGGGAAACTGGCCTCAAAATTTGTGAAATAGGCTCATTGGTACACAGGCCCTAACTGGCTGGGGGGGGGATGTGGGCAAATACAGCCAGATGGGCTTGTATGGGCATAATTGGGTCCAAGGTTTATTTTGGACATACTTGGCCAGAAGGGCTGGCCCGCCCAAGTGTGTATGTCTCAGGTTTTGGGCTTGGGGCGGCCCATTGGGGCCTAACCCCGTTCCGCAGCCCGCTTGGGGCTGCTTCTTGTGCTGCGGCCCGCTTGGGGCAGCTTTGATCCCTCAGTTTGGCCCACGGGGGGCTGTTGCGGCGTCCAAGGGATCCGGCGTGGTGCAACGCGGCGCAGCCCTGACCGGTCGCAAACAATGGCCACTGCCGCGGGAGCAAGGACCAGCGTCTCCATCTCCATCCCCCTCCCCTTGCTTGCCATTGCAAGGGGGAGGGGGTGGCTGGCTGAGTTGAACCAGCCAGCGACCAACTGCAACAAGGCGGTCTGTCAGGGCAGGGGGGATTTCATCACCCCCTTGCCCAGGGGATGATGAGGCTGGCGTCAAGGAGAGCGACCGGCGGTGGGGGGGACCTGATCACCCTCCCACCAAAAAAGTGAGAGGGGCGCTCTCCCCCCCCCCTTTTCCAAGGGGGAGGAGCAATGGGCTGAGGGGATCTGACCACCCCCCAGCCCACTATTCCTGACAACGCCCTGGGGGTATCAACCCCCAGGGCCCCTGGTGAGGGTATTTGACGGAACTCACCAGGGATTTTAGAGAAAGAGGGGGAGGGCAGCATGTACGCGGGTTACACCCCCCCCCCCAAGTGAGGTTGAGACTGGACCCAGGTGAGTCCTGGGTCCCACCTGGCCCATATGTAGGGCCAGGGGCTGGCTGCATGAGGCAACCAGCCCGTAAGTAAGGAAATAAGATTAACTAGGCTGGTTGTAACGGACAACCAGCCTGCTGATTGAACAGCAAAGGGGCTGTTTCAGGCCTGTAACAGTGGAAACACCCAAATGGACCAGAATAGGCTGGTTGTAAGGGTTCAAGGACTGACGCCATGCGGGCTTATGTAGTCAAAACTAAGTAACAAGGTCTGTAGAGCCTGTAGAGCTCTTTTGGGGCGGAAAAATTTCCTTTTGGCTTGTTGTATCATGGGCTCACAAGAGGCCAATCTTTTGTACTTAAGTATCTCTTCTCCCTGCTGTTTTCCATTCATTCATTCATCATCCAATCAAATCCATCAACAATATCATCCAAAGTGTTGCCCCATTGTGAGAGCCCATCAAGCAATTATTGACACAAGGTGTCCAGAATTTCTTTTGCTTTAAATACTTCTCATTTTCCTAAGCTAATTGCTGGACATGATTATGACACCGTGTACTGCATCCTCAGAGTTTCCAACCAAAGGAAAATATAAACAAGGAATATACAATTTGATGAGGCTTTTTTCCCACATGGAAACACCATTTTGCATGGTCTCCTCATCCCCATTCCCAGCAAAGGTTGCATCTCCATCATCAGTAACCCCATTTCCCCTTTGATTGAGGATGGTCAATCTGACATCAAAGGGCCATTTTATGCTCTTGATGAAGCACCTACTCTGCCTAAACAACAATTGCCACCCACAAACATCCCAAGTCACACAACCAACATCAGCAAACACAATGAATCACAACCACCACTTAAAAGAAGGCTGATCTTATGGCCACCCCAGCATTCAACCCTGATTCACAGGATGTATTTGCCGAAAATATCAAAAATTATCCAAGAAGTTGGTTTGAAGCCTTTGTCAACCTAGCAACAAGGAGTGACCCAAGAAACCATGTTCAAGCCTTAAGGAGTTGAGAGCCCGATGAATGGATGAAAGCAGGCCAGAAGTAGATTAGCAATAGGAAGTAGCGTGAGGTTTGGATTGAACAAGAAACAGGTGAATCTGACACACCCATTCCATCCTTTTGGGCATACAAGACCAAAATTGGTCCTGAAAACAGCATCTCAGAATACAAATCCCAGATATCTGCCCAGGGCTTTAGGCAAATTCATGAAATCAACTTTGAGGAAAACTAAATCCCAACTGGGAATCCTAGTTTTCTCTGATTCATTCTATTGCTGGCTTTCAGAATGGAACTTGCAATACACTCATAAGTGTGTTATTAACATGCAAAATTGAAAGTGCAGTCACCATCCTCCCACCGCCCAGATACCTCCAGAACCAGGGAAAGGTGTTGGAGCTAACAAAGGAAATATATGGATTAAAGCAGTCTGCCTTGGCCTGGTGTGACTTTATCTGAAATATCATGGTAGCAGAAGGCTTTGTTGTGGGGGAACACAAACTGTGGATAATTCACTGCAGAACCCTGTCATATGCTGGTATGTGGATGTTTTGCCATGTGAAAAACCTGATCATCATCAGAAAAGAACCAATTGCCTTCAAGAGCCTCATCAAGCAGGAATAGGAGATGAATTACATGGGGCAGGCATCCCAGGCCTCCTGGCCATTGACAAGGAGCAGTAAATTTTGCAAAAACTTGATTCATTCAACCGCAGACACCTACCAACCTGTAACTTGCTAATGTCTCCCCTGACCAAAATTGAAGAATAAACTGACAAAATTCCTGCGGGGAGGTGTCAACTTTTGGGCATTGGTTTTATTTTTGAACTATCTGAGCCTGCTGACTTTCCCAGACATAACCGCTGACATCAGCATGCTTTTTTGATTCCTGAACAGGCATGGTAAGGATAACTTCCATGGCGCAATTCATGTATTTAGATACCCAAAGGGAACCCCCAACAGAGGGCTGTGATTTGCAAAGACAAAATCTACCAGGTGGTCCATGTATGCTGATGCCAACTGAGCCAACCATGTGCAACCTTGAAGGTCCCAAACTGGGATTCTAGCCTTAAAGGCATCAAAAATTCCATCCTAGAAATCATACCGGAAGCAGAATTTCTCAATCTCCACTACCAAGGATAAGTATAAGGCCCTCATCAATGGCTCAAAAGAGGCCACCTGATTTTCAGCGCTGATAAGCAAACTCAAAAAGACAGGACAGAGCTGGAAAAAATCCTGATTGAAAACAAAAAAGTTTTTGATTTGGCCACCAGTCCATAAGGCTTCAACAGATTCTGCAGCAAGAAAATCAATATCTGGTACCACTATATCTGGGAACTCATCAGGAAAATCCAAATCCTCTGCCAAAACATCCCTTCCAAAGCTAAAATTCCTGATTTCCTCAATAAACCGCTCTCAAAAGCAGAAATGAGGACCATAAAAACTTATTAGAAGCAGCCAACTTGCAAGAAACACCTATCACAAGGGAATTTCAAAGAAAAAGGATAGATGCTTTGCCTTGCTTTTCAGCAAAACAGCCTGATACCAGAGTAAAGCAAAACTAAAAGTTTTTCAACCCTTACTATTGGGAGAAAAATAAATGACAAACCCAATTGTAAAACAGCCAACCCAGGAAGAAACTGGTGAAAGTCAACAAGGCAAGTGGTAATCCAATTAATGGCATAAACCGCTAACAAGATGTGAGTAATCGAGGAGGCTAGAGCCTCTTGTGATCCCCAAATACAAATGAAGCATATCCGAGTAACAAGGAAGTAATGATGCATGTCAGCATCCTGGATGCCAAGATCTTTGCTATCATTAAGTTACCAGAGGTGATAGAATAAATAATAAATAGATTATTCAATAAATGCAGAAAACATACATAAAATATTTGGATAAAGCTCATTGCAAGGTTGAATAGTTTGGATATGGTTTAAGATTATAAATCAATTTAAATAAATTGATTATTAAATAAATTAAAAGAGAGGCCACAATAATCTGGGGATTTTTAACACCTCTCTTCAGGGATTTCAGTATGAAAACACGTAGACCTGGTTACTTTGGATCCTTTAATTTATACTCTTAAAGGATATATTTCCCAAAGATAATATGTATGTAAAATACAAAGTGGAGTGGCAGGGCTTGTTACCAAGCTTCCAAGACAGAAAAAATTTAATAAAAATAACTGGTATATTATTTAATTCTTTGGGTACCTGTTTGGGATGTGCACTGATGGGTTAAACCTGTTACTGGGGTTATAAGGTTATTCAGCAGTTTAAATATATAAAAAGGTTTTCCGATGGATATTATTAATCAAAATAAATCCATAAATCACTTAATTATCTTTTGTAAGTATTTGTTTACCTTGGCACGGTGTCTGGATGTAAATATAACTGGTCTCTGGGTATCAATATCCTCAAAAGAGATCTTTATTTATAGCTTTTTGAGTCCCCATATTGTCTTTCTGAGGGATACAGGGTCTCAAAGGGATGAACACTGAGGCTGGAAGGGCAACCAGTGGTAGCCTGTCACGTGTTTTTGGTGCTATAGCATGGTTAAAATCTCATTTCACAGGGTATGTGAATCTTTTAATTGATCTTTGGACGTGTGAATGACACTAATCTGTCCATATTATTTAATATTTGATTAATTATCCTTAGTAAATGTTCCCAGTAAGTTAATAATTCTTTCAATAGAAATTTCTATGGATACCCTGATTTCAGGTGAGTTCTCATTATGTATTAAATAATTTGAGTAAAGTCATAAAATTGATTTTACTCCTTATTTTTGAATTTCAGTTGATTTACTAAAATTAATTACATAAAAATCTAAGTAATGATAATTCATGTAGTTTTTTGATATCATTATTTTCCTTAGTATGTCACGACCATAATGATGCCTTGAAGTTCTCATAATTGTATATTAAACTATTTCAATATATTTTTACAAAGAGTCTTTATCTTATTTTCGACATTCTCGGTATTTTAAATTATATTTAATAACAAATATGTATAAACGTCATTTAGGTATTTTTATACATTTTTTATGTATTTTTAGACTATCTAATATCCACGGGAACATTTATTACATATGTAGAATGTTCCCTTGTAGGTTTTAGCATGTTTACGTAGTACCTAGGTTTCTCAGGCCTCTTTTCACTTTGTCCCAGGGCTGCATAATTTTCAGAGGCCCAGGGCTGCATACACAACTTGTCAGGGTACTCTGACAGGGTGGAAGTTCTGCTTCTCATCCAAGTGCAGGTTTATTGGTTTCTGCGGCTGCATGCAGGAATTGTGACAGAACACATTTCCGTGTGTAACTTCTAAAATATACACAACACCTCAATTCTGAATGAATTTTAGGTGTGAAAACTATACATAAAAATACATGTGAAATATTCAATTTAACATAAAAGTACCATAGTGGTGTTGTGGTATTTTGGAATTTCCTTTCTTAATTATTTAAAAATATAAGGAGTTAGATTTCAAGGGTGGGGTCAGTGAGTGACCCTACAAATTTTGGATGGAAGATCCATTTCTTGAATAATATTCATGAGTTTCCTACTTCTTCCTTGGTTAATTTAAATATTATTATTTTTATGTTATTTTTGTTAATTTTGCAGCTTGCTCTGCAATAGTAGCAAGCTGAAAATGCATGATGAAACACTGATCTATCCTTATTCCATAGGAAAATTTAATCAAGATTGGTGATAATTGAAGAACAATCAGTGGGGAATCAAAAGGATATGGGGGAGCTGTCACTCTTGCAGTAAAAATCTTGTACCACTATTTGAGGAGGATGAATTGGCCTCCAGTTGGTATCATTGCTACCCCATCCATGATCCTCATTTTTATCATAAAAGAAATATCCTCTTTCTGTTGCGCCAGATATCTTATATAACAACATGCACACCAATTGGGTCTCAAACACTTGAAAGCTACTGCATTTGAGCAGTTAGGATTCCATGTTAGCTTGAAAATATTTACAGAGAAACCTGTCATAATAAAATAAATAAATAAATCAAAAGATTAAAAAAAATTAATAAAAAGATTAAATAATAAATAAATCAAAAGATTAAACAATAAATGAATAAAAAGATTAAATAATAAATAATTAATTAATTAAAACCAAAAGCAGTAGGAAATTCACCAATATTATTGCAGATGTGATTTCCCCACACAAAATTAGAATCCTGCTTGAAATGCGCTGGAAGTAGCACAGAACCCGCGCCCCAAATTGGCACACAAAAGTGCGCAAATGACCACACAAAAGCTCTCAAATTCCTGCAGAACCCGCGCGCGAAATTCCCGCTCAAAAGCGCGCCAATTCCCGCTCAAAAGCGCGCCAATTCCCGATCAAAAAGCGCGGGAATTCCTGCTAAAACGCCAGCTAATTCCCGTCAAAAAGACACGCAACATCCGACTCAAAAGCACTTGCATCCCACCACAACTGCACTATTCTGCATTCCTAAATCACTTGCAAGAATTAGTACATAATTCCAGCGCGCAGCTAATCTTGCCAAACATGCAGCATATCCTAACCTGCATGCATCTGAATGGACTGATCCCCCCATGAGTATGTCATGATCCCCATGCGCAGCCCTGCATTCATACAGCAAGGGTACATGCACCTGAAACTCAAGATGTAGACACCTGTCAAGAAACCTGCATGCATTATGCTACTGGCTGCAGATGATGGATTCACGAATGAAGCTGTCAAGCCTATGCGCGTCAGGAAACAGGTGCAACTTTTCTGACAGCAAGGTACCGCACGAACATGCTAAAACCTGCATGCTTACTCCATGCATATTTAAAAATTTGACTGATGGAAAGAGGAATGTCTCAAAACTCATAATATTGAATAAAAAGTTTGAAATTCAGTTTATAAAACAAATAAATTTAAGTAAACAATAATGATTGTTGTCACGTTGATGTCATTGTCAAATTTTATGAAACACAAAACATATCAAGAAGTTAACCTAAAAAATATTAAAAATCACCAACATGTGCAAAGGATCGCGTGGAATCTACAATTATCCCCTTCTGCCCATGTCACTCAAAATAAAATAATAAAAAATAATTAAATATGTCAAAACTGTAAAAATAACAAATTAACATTTATACAGTTTCTGACAATAATTTCACATAGAAATATAACACAAGCAGGTCTAGCAGATTTACAGCACTAAGAATGCGTGCAAAAATAGCCCTGGATAGCTTGCTAGCCTCAGCCCACAAGCAAAAAACTCTCTAATTTCCCTGAGAAAGTGTTATTACCTCAAAAAGTTATATGAATGGCCCTTTGTGGATGATTTAAACCCCAGTAATTTTTAATAAATCAATCAAGACCCCTTTCCATCATTTATCAAGAGTTTATTCAAGATAAAATAGTGATTTATGGCCTCAGCCTGATAGTATAGTTTTCAATTCTAACCCCATCATTAATTCCACTGAAGAATATCAGCAAAATACCAAACCTTTGTCCTGGGACCCTTTCAAAAGTAAATTCCTGCAGGACTCTATGAGTGCCTGCTTAAAGGAGTAAGTCATATCCTTCTTTCCCCCAGTCATAAGTGCTGCGAGACAGCCAGTCAAACCGTTCCCCTTGAGTAAAACCCTTCTGAGTAATCACAGGACCTCATTTTCACATGGTCTTTACACGGTTAAAAAGAGCCCCTTTGAGAGATGTTATTTCAAGAAAGATCCCCTGCTTTGTATAAAATTTTGCGCCTCTTGAAAAAAAATATTTAAACCATTTTGACCAAAACAAACTCCAAACTTTGCACTTTCTTTCAATCAATATTTTTTAGTATTTTACATGTTTTCGAAGAATTATCATTATTGCAACACCAATATCACTTGCTTTAGCTAAAGGAATGAAAAGTTCTGTTGGGATTCTATTTTGGGATTCTAATAGTCATGATCACATTATTTCCTCATCTTTTTCTTGTGTTCTTTCCTTTTCATTTTTTTCTTTTCCTTTTCCTAAATAATTCTCTGTCACGTCTGTGAACCCAATACTGCGTCCATCACATTCAGCGCCCATCATCCTCACGCGCAACTTTAAAACCATGCACTGCCAATACTCCATTTCTGAAGTGGCGCTTTCCTGCTCACTGGTTATCTAGATCAAGGCTGATTGAAGTTGGAAAAGAACCATTGACCTCCACTACCATCAACTTGACCATCAGCTACCACAAACTTCAATCACCTGCTACTGCTACACCTCTGACCATCAAATTCAACCACCAACTACCGCTATATCAACCAGAAACTGCTTCTGCTCAAGCTTGCCATCTTTCTTCTCTATCTTTTCTTATGCCCATTTTTTTTCTGCTCCTGTTCATTCACCACGCTATCTGCTCCTTTTAAGGTTTCTACTCATATAAATTTCTTTTTCTTGTGTTTCTTTTTTCTGAACTCAATCATTCCTTTTAAGCGTATCATTCCTTCAGGTTTACATTCCCAACAAGCTCACCCGACCAGATTGGCTCAATGTCCAACTTGGAAGAACAACTCAACACATCCAATCTCAACATACCACTGCTAAACAACTCAAACTTCCCCTGCTGGAGTCTCACAATCAAGATCTATCTACGTAGAAGAGGATTACTTCAATTTAACTTTGAAGCTCCTCCCTCACCCTTAACTGGTCCTCAGAAGAATAAGTTGTACAAAGCTGCAGACATAATCATTTAAAATCTCAGTGAATCTGCCTTTGAATCCATTTTCAACAACAACAATGGCAACCCCCATGCTATCTGGAAGGCAATTCTTGAACAATATGCCTTGCAGTCCTCAAATGACCATGGTGCCATCTGTCTCAACTTCATTTGCTACCTCTTCAAAGGTGACCTATGACCTACATCAAGGATTACAGAAAACTCATGAATGAACTCACAGTAGTGCGTCCCAAAGTACCTCCAGATATTCTAAGTTATACCATCCTTGCCAAACTCCCTAGCGCCCTTTATCACATAGTTGACTCCTCAATTCTCAACAATGCTCTCCTTCAAAACCAAAATGGCATCCTGAAAAAGCTTTGCAAAATCCTACATTTGAAGTCCTCTGGTACTGCTGATGCCAATGCTGCTCCGGAGACGCATCCCTCTGTCTCACTCCACAAATCAGAAGTGAAGAGAAGACCCAAGCATCCATGTTCCAAAGGACATTACAATCCATTAGTTAAACATCCAAAAAGCAAATACTGGTTTGTAAATCCCCATCTTACACCCAACAGGAATATAACTGTCATGCTTTGCACTTAGGGATTATTTTCTTCATCACTTTTTCATTCCCTCTCCTCAGTACCATGTACCTTAGTATAAAAGCATGACACAAATAAAAGCACAACATCAATGGTGCAATCCACTATTTCCTCTGGCTCGCGCTGACCTTCCAATATTGGCGACCAACTCAGTATATACTTGCAAACTTTGCGGTTAACTCCATACCGATTGGCCATCCATTATGAGATCCAATCTCCTTCCCTGGCCAATCAACAGCCTTGGACTTCCATCTTTGGTCATGCACTGTTTGTTAGTTTGCATCTACGTCTAACTAAGCCATCATTACTGTACAGTTTGCAATTGGACTAGTCCCTACGCTGCATACACTATTACTTCTCATTTGCATTACCTTCAAAGTCACTCGCTTCTGTCCCAATTCGTCATACAATTGTACGCTCAGATTCTATTGTCTTGCACTTACGCTATGACCTTGGATCTGTACTACTGCTTCATTTCCTATCCCGTTCCTGTCATTCATTGCCTCACCGCTTCAACTGTAGTTAGCTCATCACCAGGTTGTATCTAGTCACTTTGGATTACCTTATAAGTGCTATCCCCTTGCCTGATGATTGTCTCCTCAGTTAGTTAATTTCATACGTTCTTGCATTTTTCTACAACCTAGTTATCACATCAGACTCAGGTTGAGTTTCCTTCTTTGGAAAACATTCCATTCCTCTCGCCGTTTGTTGATTGGCATAAACAAGTTTGCACTTTGCAATTGAATCTTGCTACTTGCACTTGCCCTTGTGCTCACAATCATCTAAGAATTTCCCTATAGTACGTGGGGTGGTTTTTTGACAGTAAATTAACTAACGCAACTCATCTATTGTATCCTGCCAACCTATAGTAGACTTCTTTTTCTCAATGTCACGTACTTGCTCAACCGGGAATGCTTCTCTCGCCCCTTACAATGATGAGATTCATTGGGTAGGGAGAACCAGCGCTCCTTGGGCCCAACAACCCTTAGATCCTGTTCCTCCTTCTAAATTGCCATCTGGTGAACCCCTTGATGATCCTTGGGCTCCTCCACAGGATGCTCAGACTGACCCTCTTGCGGAATTTGCAGACTCCAACCATTCTTCCGATGAAAACTTGACTTGTGGTAGACCAGGGGTTTGCACTACTGCTCCCAAGCCCAATGCTCCAACCCTGCTTTGGACATTGATCCAGGCCCTCACTTATGGTGCCCAGAGATCTAGTCCAAGTACTCCTAGCTTTTGCACTCTGGGCATGAAACAACCCAATCACTTTAGGTGAGAAAACCCTTATAAGCTTAGATCTTACCTACATTCTTGTAAAATCATCTTTTCAAAAGAATCCAACAATTTCTCTTCCGATAGACATAAAGTTATGTATGCTTTGTCCTTCTTAGGAGGTAGAGCCTTGCAGTGGTTCAAACCGTACCTCAAACTTTTGTCCAACAACAGTCCCACTTGTATTCTCAACAACTGGGACAGGTTCAAGCAACAACTGTTCACCCTGTTTGGCAACCCAAATGAAGTTTGAAACGCCAAATACAAACTTAATAGTTTATTTATGAAGGAGAATAGTAGAGCTTCCGTTTATATCTCTCATTTTCGAACCTTGCAGTCTTGCATCCAGTGGAACAAGGCCGCTCTTCTATTCCATTTCCAAAAGGGTCTACTGGCACGCTTAATCAAACAGCTTGCAGTTGGGGGTCATAAGACAACCTTGCTTCAGCAGCTAATTGATTGAGTGATTGAGCTTGATAATGGCTATCATGACAAGAATTGCTCTTGGCAAAATGACCATGGACCGTCCACCTTGGCTCTGAGGGTGGACAACTCCCCAAAGCAAAACACAAAGAATCCAAAACCATCCAAACCAACCCCAACTTTGAACTCCAACTCAAAAGGGAAAGCTGTTGCCGAAACTCCAAAGTTCTTGGACAAAGAAACAGGGATGCTTCAAAACAAGGAATGGCTGCAAAGGGAAAAGAAGGGGCTGTGTATTTATTGTGGAGGGAAACATGATGTTGACAGCTGTGCAAAGCGGCTAAGCAGTCAAAAAATTAGCTTGTATTTTTTCTGATACTCACAAGGAAAACTACACATTATCTAAATCAGTGCGAGTAAATCTTTGCACTTGCAAGTCACTAGGTGCTCCTAGTTTGAGATTTACCCTATTCCATTCCGAAAACACTCCTTATCAAGTATTACTTGATTCCGGCGCTAATGTTTCCTTCATCAGTGAATCTTTTGCCACTTCCAAAAATCTTACGCCTTCCGAGATAGATAAATTTCCTATCTATTTAGTAAGTAGTGCGACTGAACCGTCTTATTGGGTTTCCCAAAAGGCAAAATGGACCTTTGCATTCTCCAATTTCCTTAGCTTCAAATGGGATTTATTTGTCTTGGCTATACCCAAAATGGATGATACCATTCTAGGCCATGATTTCCTAATTACTGGAATCTGGATGTGAATTGGCAAGAAGGAGTAATTAAACTTCAAACCTCTCACCCCCAGAACGCTAACCTTTCCGTCAATCAGGAATTAAACAGCCTACCTGACACTGTCGTTGAGTTGGATGACACTTTTCCGCCAGGAGATTTGCAATATCCTGACCTTCATTCCCAAATTCCCTCTTCAGATTTAGGAGTTATCACTTATCTATCCAGCTTACCTATTTCCTGTTCCTTCGAAGAGAAACAGAAACCAACCAAACGGTGTATTTTGAGCTCCCTAATCCTCTTGCACCATGCAAGCACCTCAAACCCAGTGCTCAAAGATGACGAGATTGAAGATTTAGAAATCATTCAAGAGTCTTTACCTTTGGTTTATCATGACTTCGCTGACGTCTTCTCAGCTGCAAAAGCAGATAAAATGCCTCCATCCCGTCCTGACAATCACAAGATCAAACTTACTGGCCCACCTCCGGCACCAGGACCAGTTTAATCTCTCTCAACGCAAGAATCAATTGGACTTCAAGACTACATTGTGGAGAATGTAGCAAAAGGATTTCTTTGACCAAGCAATTTGAATACTGGTTCACCTGTTCCATTTGTTCCAAAAAAGGATGGCGGACTTTGCCTTTGTGTTGACTACAGGAAACTGAACCAGGTAACCAAGAAGAATGCCTATCCATTACCGCCTATGTCACATATCCTTACTCTCTTCCATGGAGATGCTTATTTCTTGAAGTTAGACCTTTGAGGTGCCTATAACCTAATTCGCATTGAGGAAGGTCATGAGTATTTAACCGCAATGAGAACCCAGTTTGGAAGTTATGAGTATACCGTCATGAATTTTGGCCTCTGTAAAGCTCCTTCCACTTTTTAACATTTTTTCCAATCTTGTAGGAAAATACCTTGTGGTATATCTTGATGATATACTAGTCTACTCAAGAAACCTTGAAGATCCCATTGCACATGTGCAAGAGGTGCTGCAGAGACTTTGCAAGAATGACCTGTTTGCAAAATCCTCTAAGTGCAAATTCAATTCCTCTTCTCTTCATTTTATAGGTGTCTTAGTCTTGCAGCAAGGACTATTGATGGACCCAGCCAAAAGCAAACGCATATTGGACTGGCCCCCACCTTCTTCCGTTAAATCCCTTCAAGTTTTCCTTGGTTTAAGTAATTTCTATAGAAGGTTTATTGCGCGCTACGCCAAAAAAACGGTGAATCTTACTAACCTTCTTCAAAAAGACACTCCTTTTTTTTTACCAAACAAGCTGCTTCAGAGTTTGAAGCTCTGAAGAAAGCGTTCACCACTGCTCTGATACTTGCTCACTTCAATGAGCTAGCTTGCACTATTTTCAAAACAGACGCAAGCAACTATGCGATCGCAGGAGTAATCTTGCAGTTCTATTCCTCCACTTCTCTCTTTCATCCCGTAGCTTTCAAGTCTTGCAAGTTGCTTGCTGCAGAGCTTAACTATGAGATTCATGACAAAGAACTTCTCCCAATCTTTTATTGCTTGAAAAAATGGAGTTCATACCTTTTGAGCCTTAGAGAATCCTTTGAGGTTTTAACTGATCATAATTCTTTGAAGTATTTCATGAGCTCAAAAGTCCTCACATGTAGACAGGCACAATGGGCCAAATACCTCTTCAAGCTCCACTTTACAATCACGTACCATCCTGGGAAAGAAGCGGTAGTTCCGGATGCTTTATCACGTTGGGACAACGTTTACCCAGGGGGGGGGGGAGCACCTTTTCCAAAAACAACCCTGAAAATGTTAGGACACTCTTCTCAACCCAATCTGCCCAACTCAGTTCAATCATTGCTCGCTTACAAGATTTGGCTTCAAAACTCCAACAAGCTCAACGCGACAACCCCAAGTGTATCAAACTTTGCAAAAATGCAAACTTATTAGATAGTAGTTACAGTATTGATAATAATGACTTTTTAGTCTATGATAATTGTATAGTAGTACCAGATAATTCTTGAATTAAGTTATATATCTTTGAGTCACAGCAAAATTCTCCGCTTTCTAGTCATTATGGGCAGGATAAAACCTACCAACTGATTGCACAAGACTTCTACTGGCCTGGTATGACCAAAGAAGTAAAAGACTATGTTAGCGTGTGCTATGATTGCAATTGTAACAAGTCCTCAAAACACCGGAAGTATGGGCTGCTCCAGCCACTTAAAATTCCGCCTCGTCCTTGGCACTCGCTTTCTATGGATTTCATCTCTCAATTACCTTCTTCTAGTGGATATGATGCTATTCTAGTAATAGTAGATTGCTTCTCAAAGATGGCTTTATTTTTGTGCAGTAATGTGACGGCCTCTTCAGAAGGCTTAGCTAACTTGTTCATAGAATATGTATTTTTGAAACATGGTCTCCCTGATAATATAGTTAGTGATTGTGGATCTCTGTTTGTCTCAAGCTTCTGGACCTTGCTATCCCAACATTTGAAGATCACTCACAATTTATCAACGGCTTACCACCTGGAAATGGATGGGAAAACCAAGCAAGTTAATCAGATTCTCAAACAATATCTTTGAATGTATGTTGCCTATCAACAAGAGGAATGGTTGCAATGGCTCCCACTAGCCAAATTTGCCTACAAAAACTCCACTCATTCCTCCACCAAACAGTTGCCCTTCCAAACTCTTCATGGTAGAAACCCAACTTTCTCTTCCCTTCACGTAGCACCTTCTCAACCTGCTACCGATTACCTTGAACAAATTCAATACCTTCAATTGCAACTTTGAACCAACCTTGAAGAAGCAAACCAGAGCTATAAGGAGCGACAGACCAATCTCCCACTTCGGCTCCAACCTTTGCAGTAGGAAATCAAGTATGGCTTGATGCTTGCAACATTTGCAGCACTTGCCCAACTCACAAACTCTCCAAAAGAAATCTTGGCCCCTTTAAAGTAGAATCAGTCATCTCCCCTAAGGCCTTTAAACTTACTTTACCTGCAAAATGGAAAGGTATCCACCCGGTCTTTCTTGTGTCTCTCCTAGAGCCAGCTCAAGTCCTATACCCGGGCAAGACTCATCCCCCTCCTGAACCAGTCACTGTCCTTGATCATCAAGAGTGGGAAGTAAGCCGTATTCTGGATTCCAGGTTACGCAAAGGAAAAATTCAATACCTTGTCAAATGTTCTGGCTTCCAGTGTGACAAAGATCGCACCTTGTGGGAACCAGCCCATCACCTTCTCAATTCACCCAATCTGATTCAAGACTTACATGCAAGGTACCCTTGCAAACCTTGACAATCATGATTCCATCCCATCCAATCCCATTACATTCCATTCCACATTCCATCCCATCCAATACCATTCCATTCCATTCCATATTTTATCTTATCCAATCCCATTTCATCTCACATTCTATCTCATCCAATCTCACTCAATTCCATATTCCATCTCATCTAACCCCATTTTATTTCACACCATCATTCCATCAGTTAAATAATCCATCTCACCGTGTTATTACTTTTTCTCATTTCCCTTTCATTTCTACTAAATAAAATTCCATTCCTTATTAATAACAAAAAAAAAATAATAATAATATTTCTATTTATAATAAAAAAAAAAAGAAAATATATATTTATAATTAAAAAGTTCCCTTTACTTCCTTCTCTGCATCCTCCCAATTTTCAGTCAATTCCGCAGCCATGGACCAAAAAGTATCCAGGTCTTCATTGTTGATTAGTGCCGACATTCTTTGCAGAACTAGCACTTCCATTACGATGTGCCTCTCAAAGATTTCCTGGAACCTTGCAATCCAAGCTTGCTTCCGCCAAGCATTCCATCCACCTTCCTGCAAAAGATCTTCGTACTCTCTCTTCCTTTGGCCTCCCAATGTGCCTTCTCCAATATCGCCTGTCAGCCGCCTCCCATCCGTTTCAATTGGCCCTACAACTTGCAAGGGATCAGCTTTGCCTTGGACTTCCATTCCTTCCATTCCATCCACTCCATCCCTTCCATCTCCTTCATTTCCTTCTCCTAATTCATCTGCTCCTTCTCTCCCTCCGTTTCCGCTTCCTCAATTTCCGTTTCCTCCATTTCCCAATTCTCCTTCTGCTTTGTTTCCTTCCTGCTCTCTTGCTTCCTCGGTTATGAGTCCTACCGGTTCCGCACCAGGCACTTTGTCTTGCACCTTGGCATTCATCTGGGCCCCCGGAAGTTCCGTCAGCAGTCCCCAGTAAGGTGGTGGTGGCGGTGTATTTGTGGTATACCTTTGGAAACAGGGCAACACTAGCAAAACAAGCAAAATTTCAGTTACTATCTTTGTTATCATTAGTCAGTCCAGATTAGTACTAAACAGGAACTCGAGTCCCCAAGTATTTCATCTCCGGCAACGGTGGTATCTTGTAGTTAACCCTTGGCGCCGACCTACGACTCCGCATCCCCCTTGATGTTTCCCCGGGACCCTTGAAAGACAATTTGACATTTATAGGGAAGTTACATGCCACTTTGCAAAGGAGACATTGCTTGCACTTGCCTCAAAGGCCTCGGACAGCAGTACTAGGGACACATCACTCGTTGCGGCAAATACAGTTTTTGCAACGGCAGGAAAACAACAAAGACATTTTATATAAGTTATAAATTTATCAAGTAATGAATTAAATAATGTAAAGGGTATACAGTAATAATTAACCACTTGAAATTGATGGGAAAATTTATCTGAACAATTGAAGGAGCTGGCGTCTTTATACCCAGGCAACTGTCACGCTTCGCACTTAGGGATTCTTGATCATTAGTCAGTCCAGATTAGTACTCACCAGGAACTCAAGTCCCCAAGTATTTTATCTCCGGCAACGGTGGTATCTTGTAGTTAACCCTTGGCACAGACCTACGACTCCGCATCCCCCTTGATGATTCTGCGGGACCCTTGACAGATGATTTGAAATTTATAGGGAAGTTACATGCCACTTTGCGAAGGCGACATTGCTCCCACTTGCCTCAAAGGCCTCGGACAGCAGTACTAGGGAAAAATTGCTTGTTGCGGCAAATACAGTTTTTGCAACAGCAGGAAAACAATGACAACATTTTATATAAGTTATAAATTTATCAAGTAATGAATTAAATAATGTAATGGGTATACAGTAATAATTAACCACTTGAAATTGATGGGAAAATTTATCTGAACTCTTGCAGGAGCTCGCGTCTTTATACCTGGGCAACTGTCACGCTTCGCACTTAGGGATTATTGTCTTCATCACTTCAACATGTCCTCTCCTCAGTGACATCTACCTCAGTCTAAAAGCATGACACAAATAAAAGCACAACATCAATGGCCCGATCCGCTATTTCCTCTGGATTGCGCTGACCTTCCAATCTTGGCGACAAACTCAGTATATACTTGCAAACTTTGCATTTAACTCCATACCGGTTGGCCATCCATTATGAGATCCAATCTCCTTCCCTGGCCAATCAACAGCCTTGGACTTCCATCTTTGGTCATGCACTGTTTGTTAGTTTGCATCTATGTCTAACTAAGCCATCATTACTGTACAGTTTGCAATTGGACTAGTCCCTACGCTGCATACACTATTACTTCTCATTTGCATTACCTTCAAAGTCACTCGCTTCTGTCCCAATTCGTCATACAATTGTACGCTCAGATTCTATTGTCCTGCACTTACGCTATGACCTTGGATCTGTACTACTGCTTCATTTCCTATCCCGTTCCTGTCATTCATTGCCTCACCGCTTCAACTGTAGTTAGCTCATCACCAGGTTGTATCTAGTCACTTTGGATTACCTTATAAGGGCTATCCCCTTGCCTGATGATTTTCTCCTCAGTTAGTTAATTTCATACGTTCTTGCATTTTTCTACAACCTAGTTATCACATCAGACTCAGGTTGAGTTTACTTCTTTGGAAAACATTCCATTCCTCTCGCCGTTTGTTGATTGGCATAAACAAGTCTTCACTTTGCAATTGAATCTTGCTACTCGCAGTTGCCCTTGCACTCAGAATTCCTTTGAGCTTACGATGTGGTGCCCCATCCGGGACACCCGGGCCGCCTTAAGATCTCAATCCATAAACTGTTGCGCAAACGTACCATCCGGCCAAACAACTTATCCTAAGGCTCATCCAAACCATCCTTTACCCGCGCGCGCGCGCGCGCCGCTGCGCCCGCTGCGCTTCCTTTATCCGCGTTGCTCATTGTCCTTTCCGTTGCGTGTTGCTTGTCATCTCCGCCGTCGTCATAGCGCATCCTCATCTTTTTTTTTGCGCGTCCTCATTTTTATCGTTGCGCATCCTCATCTTTGTCTTTGCGCGTCCCAATCTCCTCATTGCTACCGTTGCGCGGTGCTCATCCAGGATTTACTGGATCCATGCCGACCCCACCTCCAAGCATTTGGCAAATCCTTGGATCCGTCAAATCTCCCATCTCACTTGATCTCTCAGTCATGAATCTCAAGCCTGTCAGGATTTACTCAACCGTCTCAAGCTGATCTCCTATCCCCCCATCTGCGCTCTCATGGACTTCATCCGTCACCTTTCCTGGGGCTCTCCCACCCGCTTCCGCCTTTGGAAGGGGTGAAGAGAGCCAAATACCGCCCGCAGACATCCGCGGCCGTTTGGTTCATTTCTATTTCCCACCCCGTCCGCCTTTGGACAAGGTCTGGGTGACTCTGGTATTGTTGCGCGCGCCCATCCACAGACGGACACAAGTGACCACATGGTTGTCTTCCCTTTTCCGCTCTATTTGTAGAATCTGTTGTACATAGTCTAACAGGGCCTCCTGCCCATATAAGGAAGGTCTCTCCCCTGACTTTTGGATCCATCAACATTTGAGAATGGAATGATCCAGCATGAAATCAGCAAACCTTTGATCCTTGAGCCTCCATACTCAACCCTTGATCCCTGATCCTTATCACCAAGCAATAGCATTGCTGGTTGAAGAAAAATTCTGTCTGTTGGAATTTTTTTGAGTGTTTCATACCACTGCTTGATCCCTTTCTCTGATCATACTGGTCCTGATCCCTGATCACCTTTCTGGAGCCAATCACAATTGATTGAAGAGGTCTTATTAAGCTTAAGACCTGGAGTGTTATACCTCCCCTTAGCTTCTTTGGAGTTGCATTCTGCCAGCCTACTCTTGAGTCCCTTGAGAAGTGTTGAGGTTGTCCTTGCTTCAAATCAGTTACTGTTTGCTTTAGAGCTTCTTAAATATTTTGCTTTTTCCTGTACAGCCACCCACAGTTATCTGGTACCCTTCAAGTGCTTGATTGTGGAGAGTTGGGCAGGTTCATTGAGAACCTGGAGGTTTCTTGGGTTTGATTTGATCATCCCCAATCTTCTGCTGACAACCAGAGTTATTAGCCTGTGGGGGTTGTTTACATACAACAGCTTTTGTTCTTTGAACTCTAAGGGGACTTTAACTTCTTTTGTTCAAGTTTTCCCTGCATAATCTTGTCTCAAATAGTGCTGTTCCGTCGCTACCAAACTATTATCATCCTTATCCTCTACTCCTTGATTCCTCATTTACCAGGTCCTGGACCTTGATCTTGGTTACATTTAAATATTTTTGTAACACTCAGGAGGCCAGCCTAAACAGCACCTTTCCCCTTCGCAGAACTGCCACGGCCTAGCACCGTTTGGAGTCTTACAATGATCATCTTAGAATTTCCCTATAGTACGTGGGGTGGTTTTGTGACAATAACTCCCTCATCCAATCTTCACACTTATAATGAAAGCTCAAACAGAAACACTCAAAGCAACACTAAGAGCTCCAAGCTTCATTTTAATGCTCAGATCTATCTACCATCCAGCGGTAAACACTCCCTCCTTCCCGTGCTGGACTCCGGCGCCAGTCACCATTTAATCAATTATGCAAGGTCTCTTTTTGAATGCTTGCCCGTCCATCTCAAAAAGGAAACTGGTTCAACAAACAATTCCCCCACGGCTACAAATTCCTGATCAGATAAGCTTGTCAATGAATCTGGAAACTTTGTCATCTTGCAAGATTTTCTACTTATCCCCTCCATCAACCAGTGTCTGATCACCCTCACTAACTGAATTCCTCAAAAGAAAACTTTACTAAGGTTGCCTTCTCAGGCTTTGAAGTGAAGCTGGACACAATCAGTTTTGTGGGCACCACAAAAAGCAAGCTGACCAAACTCTGCGTCACTAAATTCCTGGAATTCAACCAATCCACTCTGCTTCTCAAAACCACGGATGACCTCTGGCATCTTTTTCTGGGTCACGCAAGCTCTCAGTCTCCCAAGACTCTCCATCCATACTCCAATGGCTCTCAAGGGCAAAATCCAACATATCAGATTGGCAAGACATGCAAAGAAGCTTCAACACCCTTCAATCATCATTTCAAAAGGGTCACCAAACCTCTTGAAGCATTTCATATGTATTTTGTTGGACCCTTCCCTATCACTTTCAACCCTGGATTCTCCTACTTCCTCTCTCTTATGGATCATCCTCAGGATACCGGTCCATGGCACTCATCAAGCCGAAAAGCAACACATTCCCTGCCTTCAAGGATTTTGTGGCTGGGGCTGAACGCCAGACAGGTCAAACTGTGAAACTGCTGATCTCCAACAATGGCAGTGAATTCATCTCCTCCAAAAAGCACTCTTTCTGCATCAAAAAAGTAATTGGCCAAAACTTTTCACCCCCTCAAAATCCTCAACAAAATGGACTTGCCAAAAGATAAAATATTCTGATCTTGGAGAAGGCCCAATTTTTGATGAACCAAAGAAAATTGCCCCTGAAGTTCTGTGATGAGGCCATCAACACCACCACCCACATTCTCAATGTGCTTCCCTCCAGGACTTGTGGCAACATCATTCCCTAAAAAGTCTGGTGCGGGCAAAACATCAACCTCAACTGCTTACAACCATTTGGATGCTCCACTTTTGCTTTCATTCCCAAGGCCAATAGGACCCTCAAGCTTCTTCCCATCAGCAAAATAGCCATCTTGCTTTGTGACTTAAATGACTTTTTGTCATTTTTACTGCTCAATCCGGATTCCTCCAAAATATTCATCTCCGCAAATTCCACCTTTGATGAACTCTCCTTCCCTTCTCCATCCGGGTTATAATCTCCCTCCAATTTCTCCAACTCCAATCTCAAGCCCAATCTACCTTCCTCCCCTTCCTATCCTGCTAAAAATTCCCTGGAAAGCTTGCCTACTCTCCCCTCTTCCAAATCCTCTCCTCCTTTCTACGCTTTTTCTTTTGTCACCTCTCCCTACACTTCAACTGCTTTTGTCCTTTCCCCCCCACCCTTCACCCATCCCACTAAAGGATTACTCATGAAAATATCATTCCTCATCCACGTTAACCCAACTCAAAAGTTGGAATCCTTGCTATCTACCTCATTGTTCATAATAATTAATCAGATCCCACTTTGGTTCAAGAGGCTCTCAACTCCAAAAACCAAGAAGAATGTCTTGAAGCCATGAGAAATGAGGATCTCAAAATGCTTGATCACAAAGTTTGGGAAGAATCACCACTGCCTGATGGCAAGCTAGGACTGAAATGCATTTGGGTCTTTTGCACCATGTGAGACAATCAAAATCAGATTTTCAAGTTCAAGGCAAGACTCTGCGTGCAAGGTTTCAATCAGAAAGACGGTGTTGATTTTGCCTCAACCTTCTCACCAACTGGCAAAAAAACCTCTCTTCAGATGCTAAAAGCTTTTGCTGCCAATTTAAAATTAAAATTTTAACAAGTCAATGTGAAGGCTGATTTTCTGAACGACCTGCTGGGCAAAGAATTTTACCTCATTCCCCCTTGGTTATCTCAAGGATGTCATCTCAGGCTGAATAAAGCATTGTATGGACTGAATAAGGCCCCAGTGCCCTGATACAAGATGGTCAGAAACTGGTTGGTCAACTGTGGCTTTCATAAGAGCAAGTCTGACAAATGTGTTTTCTGGAAGGACTCCACCTACCTGTATGTCCATGTTGATGAAATTGCGGTATTCAGTGATTGAACAGAAGCATTGATTGGCCAAATCAGCTCCAGATTCAGGATAAAGGACTTGGGACCTGCCTCCCTACTTCTCAGGATGAATGTGCACCATCTTCCCAGTGGTTTCAAGCTCTTTAACAGCTCCTACATCAATCATATATGTGCTCAATACTCGCTTCCACCCCACAAATCCTTCTCTACTCACTTCAAGCCCAACAGAAAGCTTTATCCTTCAGGTGAGGAGGACCATGAAGAATTCATTCAATTGGGTTGTAACTATTGGAGAATTGTTGGGGAGCTTAATCACATCAGCATTTGCACCAGGCCCAAAAGAACGTTTGCTGTCAACTACCTGGCGCAATTCCTATTCAAGCCAAATCTACACCACTTTCAAGCCGCTTAAACGCTCTAAAATATCTTCAACACACTCTGAATTTGAGTCTGATCTTTGAGTCCTCCTCCTCTTCATCTCATCTGGAAGCCTATGTTGATTCCAACTGGTCCAACCACCAGAAGATCCATCTCTGGACTGAATGTTTGCTGTTTTGGAAGTGTCATCACCTGGAAGTTCAGAAAACAGCCCACCTTGTTTTTATCAACCACCAAGGCCAAATAAAAGGCGCTGGGAAACAGTATCAAGGAGCCAAGCTGGGTAAATTCAATCATGGGCAAAATACCCGACTTTCTCACAAAGCAGGTACCCCAATAGGCTCTCCCCAATTCTCTGAACGCTCTCAAAATTGCGGAATAATCCAAGAAAGGGAGGCTTTTGGGATTCTATGTTGGGATTCTAATAGTCATGCTCACATGATTTCCTTATCTTTGTTTTTTGTTCTTTCCTTATCATTTTTTTTCTTTTCCTTGTCTTAAATTATTCTCTGTCACGTCTGTGAAACCAATACTGCATCCATTACCTTCAAGGCCCATCAACCTCACGCACCACTTCAAAACCATCCACTGCCAATACTACTTTACTCAACTGGAGCTTCCCTGCTCACTGGTTGTCTGGATCAAAACTGATTGAAGTTTGCATAGAACCATTCACCTGTGCTACCATTAACTCAACCATCAGCTACCACAAACTTCAACCACCTGCTACTGCTACACCTCCAACCATCGAATTCAACCACCAACTACCGCTATATCCATCAGAAACCATTGCTGCTCATGCTTCTCCTCTTTCTTCTTTATCTTTTCTTATTCCAATTTTTTTTCCTCTCCGTTCAGTCCCCAGGCTATCTGGTCATTTTTAGGCTTCTGCTCATCTCAATTTATTTTCTTGTGTTTCTTTTTGCTGAAATCAATCTTTCCTTTTAATCCTATCATTCCTTCAAGTTCCTTGTATTGGTAAGCTGAAATTCTCTCACAAATCACTTGTTGTTAGGATCAATTCAATCTAAAGCTTTGGCCAAGGATGGCAACCTAAAACACACCAGCTCCCTGCATGAAGGTAAATCCTATGGAAACCTCAGCATCCAACCCTAATTTAAGGTGATGTATGAACAAATTCTATCAGAAACTAGCCACGCAGGAATTTCCCTGCAGTTGCCAATCTGGCCAAAAAAAGCAATCCAAAGAACCACACTCAGGCAATCTGCTGCCCTGAGAACAAAAATTGGATGGAGGAAGTGAGGAAGGAAGTTGAGAATAGGAAAAGGCATCAGGTGTGGGTTGAGCAAGCAAGACAGGATTCTGATGCACCTATTCCATGTGTATGGGCATACAGGTCCAAAATTGGCCCTGAAAAAAATATGTTGGAATAAAAGGCAAAGATAATTCCCCAGAGTCTCAGGATAACTTTCACACAGCAACCCCACCTATTATAGGGCAATATTAGATGATTTTGAGCCAAAAGGAAGAGAATGAGTGCAAGGTCAAGTACCAGGTAGCAAAGCTAACTGCAAAGTTCAATCTTATGGTTTGGTAACTCAAAAAACACTGAGTGGGATGAATTGTTCCAATGGAAAGGAAACTAAAGCCCATTCTGATGTGATGACTGGATTTAGCAAATAAAAGAACCTATGAAATGAACTAACTGAGGAGACAATCTCCAGGCAAGTGGCGTAGCCTTCATAAGTTAATCCAAAGTGACTAGATAAAAACTGCTTGAAGGCCAACTACAGTTAACGGGTGATGAGGCAATCCATGAAATGAACTGATTGGGAAATGAAAAAAAATTAAAGAAGTTTTCCAGGTGATAACTTAAATGTGAGTTAAATAGAGTCTGAGCATACAAGGGCGTAAAGGATGAGATAGGAAGGAGTGACCTGAGATACAATGCAAATATGCGCATGTAGCTTATGCAGGGTAAGGGAATAGTCCAATGGCAAACTATACATTTGGTGTGGCCAACTAGCTTTGGTGCAAGCTAGAGATTGTGCAGGACAAGGAATGGGAAACAAAGGACTGTTGAAACCCAGGGTGGAAGAGCAGAGCTTGAATGGATGGTTGAATGGATTAGAGTTACCTGCAAGGTTCTGAGTCAGTTGGCAAGCATGAAAGGTTTTTATGTGAGCCAGAGTTGATAAGGGGAAGGCACCATTGATTTTTTTTCTTCTATTTTTGTCACAAATATGGACTGTGGTAGATGGTACTGAGGAAAAGATATGTCAAAGTGAGGAAAACAACAATCCATAAGCTTGAAGTGTGACAGTGGCCTGGGTATAAAGAGGCAAGCTCCTGCAAGTGTTCAGATGATTTTACCATTGATTCCGAAATTTTTTGTGAGTACTGTATACCAGTAGGTATTATCCTACTTCTTAGTCTCTCAAATAAATTTATAATTAAATACGTTGTCATTGTCATCTCTTTGTAGTGAAAATTTTATTTGTCAAAATTAAAAATGTTTTCCTAGTACTGCCAGAAGAGGTCTCTGAGGCTAAGGCAAGCAATGTTCTCTGTGCAAGGTTGCTTTTACTTCTCCCATAAGAGGGGGAACCAATATTTGATACCCTTGTAGCCTCTTGGAGTGAGTTGCAAACCTGAAGGTCTGCACCGCAGGTGAACTACCATATACCTCCAGTACTGGAGATCAAATTATTAGGCGTCCAAAAAACAGGTAAGTTTAAGACTTAGGGACCAAAAATAAAATGAAAAGAAATGGAATTAATATAATTTTTGTTTTTGATAGTACTACCAAGATTTTGTGGTACACTACCGATTGGCCTCCACCACTGCCACGGTATATTGCATTGTTGTCCAAATTTGAAGCAAATCAGATGAATCCCAAGAAGTGAGGAAAAGCAAACAATGAGGAATTTGCAGTAGTCAATGAATCAAAGGAGAAAGGCAGAATCACTGAAGGCAAATTTTACATGGAATGGAGGGAAAGGAATGAAGAAGAATAAAAGGGGACAGCAGGAAGGGATGAAACAGGACAAGAGATAGAGGAGCAGGGTTGAATGGAAGGCCAGGATGGAGGGAACCAGGTGCAAGTCAAAGCGCCCATTGCAACTGATGCAAGGTGGTTAACTGTCAGCTTGCTATTATTGCAGAGCAAGCTGCAAAAGTAACAAAAATAACATAAAAATAATAATAATAAAATTAAACTAAGAATGATTAGGAAAAACAAAAAATATTATTACAGAAATTGGTTCTCCGCCCAAAACTAGGTAGGGTAACTCACTGACCCCACCCTTGAAATCCAACTCCTTATATTTTTAAATAATTAAGGAAAGAAAAACCAAAATACTATGGATCCATTATTGATCTTTCTGGCCAATTAAATATTTCACACACATTGTCACGTATAGGTTTCACACCTAAAATTCAGTCAGAATTGAGGTGTTGTGTGTATTTTAGGTGTTACGGGCAGAAATATGTTTTGTCACAATTCCTGCATGCAGCCGCGGCAGCCAATGCACCCACGCGCGGCTGAGATACAGCCCTGTCACTCCATTGAGGTCCTGTACGTAGCCCCGGGCCTCTGACAAGTACGCAGCAGCGGGACTACAGGTTGACAGAGTGACAGGCGGCCTGAGAGGCTCAGGTACTGCGTAAACATGCTACAACCTACAGGGGAACATTCTACATATGTAATAAATGTTCTTGTGGATAGTAGACAGTCTAAAAATACATAATATTATATAAAAATACATAAATAATCCTTATAAGTATGTTTTACTTAATATAATTCAAACTAACAAGAATGTCAAAAAAAGACAGACAATGACAACTTCTAAAAATATATTAAAATACTTTAATATACTTTTATCAAAATTACTAGACATCAATATCTTTGTGACATACTAAGAAAACTAATGATGTAAAATATTACATTAATTAACATGACTTATATTTTTAAGTAATTATCTTAGTAAATCAACTGGAACTTGAAAATAAGGAGTAAAATCAATATTATGACTTTTACTCCAGTTATATAGTATATAATGAGAACTTAACTGACATCAAGATGTCCATAGAAATGTCTATTTATATAATTATTTAATTACTGGGAACATTTACTAAGGATAATTAATTAAATAATACATAACTAGGACAGATTAGTGTTATTCACACGTCCTAATGTCTATTATAAAGTGGAATAATTCCCATACCCTGAGGAATTAGATGCTACCCGTGCTATAGCACCAAGAACACATGACAGGTTACCCCTGGTTACCCTGCTAGACTTGGTGTCTGTCCCTTTGAGCACCTACAACCCTCAGAAGGACAATATTAGGACTCCAAAGGCTATAAATAAAGAGTTCTTTTGAGTATATTGATGGAAAGAGACCCAGTTATATTCATATCCAGACACCGTGCCAAGGTAATCAAATAATTATAACAGATAATTAAGTGATTTATGGCAATTTCTGATTAATAATATCCGTCCTCAACCTCTTTCATATCAATTGAAACTGCTGAACAACCTTTTAACCCTAGTATTCAGGTGTAACCCATCAGTGCATGTCTCAAAAAGATACCCAAAGGATTTAATAATATACCAGTTATTTTTATTTGTGGCACCTTGGCTAGAAGGTGCTTCCACTCCACCGTGTATTTTATATACATATTATCTTTGGGTAAAATATTATTTAAATTAAAGATCCCAAATTAACCAGGAATACTTGTTTTCATACTGAAATCACTGAAGAGAGTTTTTAAAGATCCCCAATATAATTGTGGTCCCTCTATAAAAATATTTTATAATCAATTTATTCATATTGATTTAAAAAAATAAACAATAAACAAACCACTTAACCTTGTAATAAGCTTAATCCAAATATTTTACAGATTTTTGCCGCATTTATTAAATAATATATTTATTGTTTACTCTATCACCTCTGTTGGCTAAAGGATAGCAAGATTCTTGGCATCCAGGAGGCTGAAATTAACCAGCAACATTGGAGAAGTTTCATCAACTGGAAAAACAAAGAGAGAATATGAGGAACTTTTGTAGGAAGGTGGATGGAATGCCCAGCCAGAGAGGTCTTGGAATTCAAGGTGCAGGGAAATATTTGAAAGTAACCTGGTGAAGAAATTGATGGTATTGAAAAGAATTTTTTCTTTGATAAAAAACAAGGTTTTTGGATGAATTTAGTTTGATGGTAGAGGAATTCCAAAAAAATTGGGAGGAAGAAGAAAGAGAAGTATAGGAAAATTTGTAAAATGTATTTTATTTGTAATCTTATTTTATTGTAATATATATTTTATTTAATTATTATTAATTTAATTATATATATATATATTGAAATAAACAAAAGTGAAAGAATAAAATATTGGGAAAAGAAAATGTATAAATTTTGGGAATAGAAAAGGAGATGAAGTAAGGAAATGGGATGAGATTGATGGGATGGAATGGGATCAAAGTGAGGAAGTGGATTGGAGTCATGATTTGCAAGGGTGGCAAGGGTAACTCACTTGAAAGTCTCAAACCAAATTGGGATAGTTGCAAAGTCAATGGGCTGGTTCCCACAAGGTCCTATTTTTTCAGGCTCAAAGCCAGTCCATTCGGCAAGGTATTGAAGTTTTTCTTTGCAAAACCTGGAATCCAAAATACAACCTACTTCCCACTCTAACTGATCTTGAACTTTGAACATTTCAAGAGGTGGTTGAGTCTTCCCCAGGTATAAAACTCAGGTGGCTCTAGGAGAGACACATTAATGACCAGGTGGGTACCTTTCTATTTTGCAGGTAAGGTGAGTTTGAAAGCATTAGGGGAAACAACTGATTTGAATTTGAAGGGGCCACATTTTCTTTCAAAAAGTTTTTGGGCTGGGAAAGTACTGCAAATATTGCAAGAATTGAGCCATACCCAATCTCCTACTGCAAAGTTGGGGGCCAAAGTGCAAAGTTGGTCTGCTTGTTCCTTGTAGCGCTGCTTTGCCGCTTTGAGTTTGGTTCCAAGTTGAGTTTCAAGAGAATGAAGGTGATTTAGGAAATTGGTAGCAGGTTGAGAAGGTGCTATGTGAATGGAAGAGAGAGTCAGGTTTCTACCATAAAGATTTTTGAAGGGAAACTGTTTGTTGGAGGAAAAAGTGGAGTTGTTGTAGGCAAACTCAGCTACTGGGAGCCATTGAAACCAGTCCTCCTGTTGGTAGGCAACATACATGTGAAGATTCTGTTTGAGAATCTGATTTAATTGCTTGTTTTGCCAACCTGTTTCTGGGTGGTAATGCATTGACAAATTGCAAGTTATCTTCAAATGTTGGCAAAGCAAGATCCAGAAGCTAGAGAAAAACAAAGATCCACAATCACTAATTAGGTTATTGTGGAGACCATGTCTCAAGAATACATATTCTTTGAAAAAACTAGCTAAGTCTTCTGAGGAGGCCATCACATTACTGCACAGGAATAAAGCCATCTTTGAGAAGCAATGTAATACTAAGAAAATAGCATCATAGCCACAAGAAATTGATAATTTGAAAAGGAAATCCATAGAAAGCATGTCAGCTCTCTGATACCAGGAACCTTGCAGTCCTTTAGCTACAGAGAGTGATAAAAATACTGTAAGAATAATTGTTATTATTATTCCAAAAATAAATGCTTAGAAGCTCAAATAAATGATATAATAAGAGCCTTTGCAAGGTTTAATTGGTTTTTAATAAATGGTTTTCAATATAATATAAAAGAGGGGCCACAGTATTATACTACTGGGGATCTTTACAGACTAGCAACCTCTCTTCAAGGGGCCTCCTGAGGCAGTTTAAGAACCTTCAAATTAATATGGGTGCCTTAGAAAGGTCTTATTCCACTAATGGCCGGGCATAACAGCACAATGGCCAAGAAAGGAAGGTAAACACTCACTCAGAGCACTTTACCACAAGAATCCTGAAATAATTGGAAGGGTTTCAGAGCAGATGGGGTGGATTGCTTGACTAAACTTTAAGGGTTGATTGTTTAATAAGAATAAATAGTACTACTACCAAATAAGTCATAAATCACTTGCTTATATTCATATAAGCACTTGATCAACAATGACACGGTGTCTGATTGATAATAATATTTAATGGTTAATTGATTATGGAATAATGGATCCAAAGAGGTCTGTATAAATACCTTTTTGGGGTGATTTTGAGTTTCTGAGGGCACGTAGAGAAGGTTCTTCTCGTGGGCTGAGGCTGGCAAGCCAGTCAGGGAAGGATTGGCACGTCTACTTGGTGCTGTCAATCAGCTGACCTCAGATATGCTGGATTTTTGTACTATTTTAGCCGCAGGATCTATTAATCTGTTATGGCGTAAATTTGATCATTCTGTACTCATCCTTCATTTTTACTTTTGGTATTGCCTTAAAGCGGGCAGTTGTGGGTTTTTACTGATTTTCCATTATCTGCTGATTACGTAGATAATTTCTAATAATTTTTAAAAACACTCCATGTAGTGTTTGGTGGTCTTCAAAGATCAGGGTCAGTGATTTACATGGTGATCCTTGATCTTTGATTTATTCTTAAAAAATGTTCTAAACTTAATTTTCATTAATTTTATTCAAGTTTTGATCCTTTTAGATTATTCATAATGCATATTTCAATTTGTTACATATGCTAGGCAACTTGAACTAGGTTGTAGCTCTTCTGAGCGGTACCTGGTTGTCACATTAGTCAAGACGGATCCAGACGCGGGGATCAGTTAGTAAAATGCGCGCGGGGTAGGATCCACTGCTTGCGTGGCAGAATTAGCTGCGCGCGGGTCTCTAGTACGCGGGAATCTGCTACTACAAGTATGTAGGGATATGTAATGATGCAGGGCTGCACGCGGGAATTGCGACATAACGCATTTACGCATGTAACTCCTAATATATACACAACACCTCAATTCTGAGTAAATTTGAGGTGTAAACCCTATACGTTACAACATGTGTGAAATGTTAGAATGGCCAGAAGTTTCCATACTGGTGTTGTAATTTTTAGTACTTTTCTTTTTAATTATTTTAAAAATGTAAGGACTTGGAATTCAAGATTGGTGTCAGTGAGTGACCCTACCCAATTTTGGGTGAGGAATCCATTTCTCTAATAATATTGATGGATTTCTCACCCCTTTTTTTGTTAATTGAGATATTCTTATTTTTCATAGTTTTGTGTTGCTATTGACAGGTTGCTCTGTACATAGTAGCAAGCTGACAAAGCAAGTGCCAACAAATAGGCGGAATTGGGTGTGGATGGAGAAGCAAATACTTCTGGTGTGTTGAGGATTGTTAAAATTACAATCATAGCATGTGTTAACATAGTCTTTCACTTTCTTGGTCATATCAGGCCAATATAAGTCTTTTGCAATCAATTGTTAGGTTTTATCCTGCCCATCATGACTAGCAAGTGGAGAGTCATTCCTTGACTTGACAATATCCCACTTAATGCAAGGATTATCTGGTACCACTATAAGGTCCTTATAAACTAAATAACCATTTTTTTCAATACTGTAATCACTATCTAATAGATTTGGACTCTTGAAAATTTTGGTACACTTGCAATCAATGAGTTGAGATTTTTGTAGTTTGGAAGCTGTATCTCAAAGGTGAGTGATGATCAAACTTGGTTGGGGAGATTGGGTTGAGAAGGATTTCCCAACATTTTCAGGGTTGTTGTTGGCAAAGGTGCTCCGCCCACCCCCTGGGTGAACGTTGTCCCAAAACAATAAAGGATCAGGGACTGCCTCTTATTTCTCAGGACAGTAAATGATTGTAAATTTGACAACAGGGAGGTATTTGGCCAATTTTGCCTGTCTACGTGTAAGGACTTTTTAGCTCATAAAAACTTTTAGATAATTGTGATCAGTGAGGACCTCTAAGGGTTCCATAAGACTCAAAATGTATGAAAGCCATCTTTTCAAGAAAAAAAAAATTGCAACAAGTTCCTTTCTATGGATCTTGTAATAAATCTCTGCAGCAAGCAATTTTTAATTCTCAAAAGCTACTTGATGAAAGAGAGAAGAAGAGGAGGAAAATTGCAAGATTACTCCTGAAACTGCATAGTTGCTTGCATCCGTTTCTACAATAGTGCATGCTAGCTTGTAGAAGTCAGCAAGTATGGGAGAAGTAGTGAATGCTTTCTTCAGAGCTTTGAACTTTGAAGAAACTTGTTCTTTAAAAACAAAATGAGTCTCTTTTTGAAGAAGGTTAGTAAGGTTAATGCTTTTCTTGGTGTAATTCTCATTCAAACTCCTCTAAAACTTACTGAAATCAAGGAAAACTTGAAGGGATTTGACAGAAGAAGGTGGAGGCCAGTTCAATATTCCCTGGCTCTTCTCTGGATCTATTGATATTCCTTTCTGCAAGAATATGAAAACTAGAAACTGAAGAGAAAGAGTTTCAAATTCAAACTTAGAGGCTTTTGCAAAAAGTTCAATCTTGCAAAGTTGCCATAGCACCTCATGTACATGTGCAATGTGATCCTCAAGAGTTTTTGAGAGGACTAGTATATTTTCAAGATACACCACAAGTTATTTCTCTACAAGGTCAGAAAAAAGGTTGTTGAAAAAGTGTTGAAAATTGGAAGGAGCATTGAAGAGGACAAAACGCATGACGGTATACCCATAACTGCCAAACTGTGCTCTCATTGTAGTCAAATATTCATGACCTTTTGCAATACAAGCTAGTTTATAGGCGCCTTGAAGCAGCTGAGCAGCAGCACTGCCACCCTGTCAGCGTACCCTGACAAGCCGTTTATGCAGCCCCAGGACTCTGAAAAGTACGCAGCCGCGGGAATACAGGCTGAAAGAGTGACAGGCGGGCTGAAAAGCCCAGGTACCACTTAAACTTACTAAAACCTACATGGGAACATTCTACATATGTAATGAATTTTCTGTGGATATCAGATAATCTAAAAATACATAAATATATATAAAAATAGGTAAATAAACTTTATATGTATTTTTATTAATATAATTAAAAATAACAAAAATGTCGAAAATAGGGTAACTACTATTTGTAAAAATATATTCAAATTCTTTAATATAAAATTGTGGAAACTGCAAGGCTTCATTATTTTTGTGAAAGAATAAGGAAAATAATTATGTAAAAATATTCCATGAATTCTCATAACTTATATTTTTTAGTAGTTATTTTTAGTTATCAAATCAATTTTAAAAATGAGGAGTAAAATCAATATCACAATTTTAATCCAATCAGTTAATACATAATGAAATCCCAATTGATAGCAGATCACCCATTGGAATGTCTGTTAAAAGAATTATTACCATACATGGGAAAATTTACTAAGGATAATTAATCAATAATCAATAATACGGACAGACTAGTGATATTCAAACGTCCAAAACATCAATTAAATGGTAGAATAATTCCCATAACCTATGGAATTTGATATTACCCCTGATAAAGCCCCCAGAATACTTGACAGGCTACCACTGGTTACCCTGCTAGCCTTATTGTCCATCCCTTTGGGCCCCTGTATCCCTCATAAGGACAATTTGGGACTCAAAGAGCTATAAATAAGGAGCTCTTTTGAGGATATTGATACCCAGAGACCCAGTTATATTTACATCCAGACACCTTGCCAAGGTAATAAAATACTTATAAGAGATAAGTAAGTAATTTATGGCTTTCTTCTGATCAATAATATCTGTCTCCAAACCTTTTTTTCAATTTAAACAGCTGAACAACCTTTTAACCCCAGTAATGGGTTTTAAACCATCAGTGCATGTCCCAAACAGGTACCCAAATGATTCAATAATAAACCATTGAGTCTTATTATCCTTTTTCTGTTGTGGCAGCTTGGTTCAAAATCCCTACCACTCCACCGTGTATTTTCTACACATATTATCTCTGGAAAATATATAATCAACAATATAAATTAAAGGTTCCAAAGTAACCAGGTCTACGTGTTTTCCAAGTGAATTCCCTGAAGAGAGGTGTTAAAGATCCCCAATATTATTGTGGCCACTCTAAAAATTGATTTAATAATAAATTTATTAATATTGATTTATAATATTAAACCATAAACCAAACCAATAAACCTTGCAATAACATTATCCAAATATTTTAGGAATTTTCGCTGAATTTATTAAATAAGATATTTATTTTTATTATATAACCTCTTTCAGCTAAAGGAAAGCAAGGGTCTTGTCATTCAGAAGGCTGAAAATTGGGGGTCTGCCCAGGAAATATTCCATTAAATTATATTTAATACCTTGGACAAACATTTCATGTAAAAATTAAGTCAAAAATAATTTCTCTGACGTTTCAACCTTTGTTTATCATTAATTTATTTTGCAGTATATTTAAAAACAAATGAAGAATTAATAATATATTACTTAAATCTTTTGAAGATAAGAAAATAATAATACATTGAAAATTAGAAAACAACTGGTTAGGAAGATTTGAATCAAGCTGAGGAACTTAAAATTTCTTCTGCACCTAAACACTTACGTAAAATCCTTGAACAAGAAGATTTAAATAAAAATAAATCTTGGAAGAAAAATCTTATAGTTAATTTTTGAAACATAAAACCAAGTATAAAACTTTTTTTAAATATTATTTTTAATAAAATAATATCAAAAAATTTTATTTTACAATAAAATATCTTTTTGCCATCAGCAAAACCCCCTGTTCCAGAAACTACAATAACTGATGTTGATTTATTGGATCAAGAAGTGCCAGATATCTCTGGAAGCCCTGAAAATATGGATTGGATGGGAGAAGAACTCATTGAAACACACCAACACCGAGTAGGATTACCTATTATGGACCAATTGAATCCCAATTAAGTCTTAGTGCCTTTGAAAATCAACTTAAACATCAAACAAGGGCCTCAGGGAGAATTCCCTCCTCTGGACATTTTTCCCAGGAGCACCTAGTAACTGTGAGACCACCAATGATGACAACCATGAGGTGGCTGGAACCGGTGAATCAAATGTTGGTGGACAGGGAGCAGCCCCAAGTACTTTTCCCTCCCCCAACCTACAGCTGGAGAAGGTAGTAGAATTAAGCCCCCCTCCATTAGAAGAAGATTCCCTGCAGCCACCCTAGCATAACTAGGTAGAGGAAGCCAGGATCAAAGACTTACTCAGAGAGCATGTGAAATATTGGCAAGAATTCAAAGAATCCCAAGCCAAGGAGGAAGTAGTATTTATGAAAAAGATAATATCCCAGGCAAAGGATACCCAGATAGCTCTTCAGAAAATGATTCCAAGGAAAGAGGTTGAGTCCTGTGTAAAAAAGTGGAATCTGAATAATCAATTAGCCCAACTGAAAGGCAGAGGATCAGGAAAGAAGATATATTCTTCCCATCCAAAGAAAAAGGGAAAGAAGGATTGGCATCAGATAATTTCATTAGCTCAAAAGTGGAAAAAGGTGTACCACAATAGGCTGCTAGTTCCAAACCTAGTTTCTTTTCAGAACCAACCTCCAATGTAATTAATTCCTCTTCTAATGATATTCACAATAATTTTGCAATTTGTTTTTGATATTAGGAGAGTGTTAACGCCCAAATGGATAAGTTGACTTCAGTAGTAGGCAAAGGAATAAATAACCAATCATAAGCTGGAGGGATCGAAGATATCAAGGAAAATACAGAACAATTATTGGAGAAAAAAAATCAAGGTAAAATTTGACAGATCCAAACCATTGAGAATATGTTATCAGGTATCCAAGAAAATTTCATTATGTCCTTTCAGCCTTTAAAAGTAGAATTGAGAAATACTCATCCCAGATCCATTCTGTCCCTTACTGAGAAATTAGATCAGCTTAATAATACGGTGGACCTGAAACTTCATCTGATCAAGAATGATCTTAGAGACTTCAAAGTCCATCTGACCAGCACCTCAGAGGAACCAAAACCTCCCAGACAAAATTCATTAATGATTATTAGGAACCAAAACCTCCAAGACGAAATTAATTAATTATTATTTATTATTTATTAATGAGTATTTTTTAATTATTATTTTTTAATTATTATTTATGAATTATTATTTATTAATTATTAATTATTAATTATTAATTATTAATTATTAATTATTAATTATTAATTATTAATTATTAATTATTAATTATTAATTATTAATTATTAATTATTAATTATTAATTATTAATTATTAATTATTAATTATTATTTATTATTTATTATTTATTATTTATAATTTATTATTTATTATTTATTATTTATTATTTATTATTTATTATTTATTATTTTTTACTCTTTATTCATAATTGTGTGGAGTCTACACAACTTGTTTTTCGTTTTAAGCGTGCCGTAAAACTCAAATGAGACATGTAGCATGCCCTACAGCCAATTTTAGCGGTGAAACATGCCAAACAGCCCATTTGAGCTCTGCAGCATTCCTATAGCTGTAGTCAGGACGCCCAGCCTATTTGAAGGAGTAGCTCTAGACTGGTTTATTAGTAAAATAAAAGAAGTAGGATCCTTACCATGGAATTCTTGGAAAATTCTAAGTAATGAACAATTAAGATGCAGAATTAGTATGGATGCTGAATTATTAAATCTAACCAATGTGTTAGAAGAAGGAATAGACATGAATGGTTTAGACAAGAATGTTCCTTCTAGACCCAAAGATAACTTCAACATTAAAAAAACCAGATAAAACCCCCCTCTGATAAATATCTCTGAAAATAAGAAACCTAATCAGAACAAGGATTAAGAGAGAATTCCTGGAACCTGTTGGAACTGTAACAAGACAGGGCATATGATACAAGACTTCCCATTTCCAAAAACAAAGATAGCAGTCTTGAAAGAAGGGAATAAGATTGAAGGGAATCAGAACTATGAAGATATTGCTGATACTGAAGGATCTATTTCCGAATGTGAATTTTTTCCAACCAAACCTGTCAATGTAATAGAAAGAGATATAGGGACTTCTATAGAAATCAATAACATCCATGGTGACTCTACTTTGCCCCAACAATGGGACCCCACCAAAATTCCTAGACATATCACAGATGTTAAACAATTAACAGTTAAGCCTACGAGTGGTGAGAGTTATAGTACTGGTCAACCTTGTTATGCAACAGGATTGTATAAAGAAAGACCTATAAGTTTATTACTTAATAGTGGGGCTTTTTGCTCATGTTTCTGCATCAAATTCTTAAAAAAATGGGATCCCAATTGGAATGAACACCCTTTTCCCGTCCCAAAAGCCAATTTTAGCTCTTCAAATCCACCATGAATGCTATTGGAGTATGGACAGCTCCTATAATACTTCCCCATACCCAGGATCTTTGAGAATACAACTGGAATTTTTAGAATTGCTCAATGTATCATGTGACTACTTGATAATTGGAAATGATGCTTTATGTCAATATGGCATAGATTTGTTCCAGATTAAAGGAAGGTACTTCACTGTGGGTAATAACTGGGACAAGAAGCTTAAGATATGCCCTATTGAAACTAACTTCCCCTCTTCTACTTATCAAAAGCACTTAGAAGAATTCAATCAAGAATACTTCTCTCAAGCAGCTCTAAATGTGAAACTTTCTGGAAAAGAGAACAAAGATATATTGAAAGTCTACTTTGAGAATCAAAATGGTTATTTTACTGGAGATCACCCTATTGGTGATATCAAAGGACATGAGATGGTATTAAAATTGAATTTGCAGCCTTCTTCTTCTCTTAACATAAGAATACCAGCTTATCCCTCTAGTCCCAAATCTAGAATGGCTCTTGTGGAACACATCCAAGAACTTATAGACCTACAAGTATTGAGGAAAGTAGGGCACAATGAACAAGTAGATGTGACTACTCCGGTCATCATAGCCTGTCATAATGAAAATTCAACAATTGTAGGAGACTTCAGAATTCTGAATAAAGGTACTCAATTGGACTATTATCCTATAACCTGGATTGATCATGCTCTGCATAACCTATCCAAAGCTAAAAACATCACTACTATGGATATGCTTAAAGGGTTCCACCAAACACCTGCAATCCCTGAAAGTAGAAAATTTATTAGAATAATCTCTCACTTAGGAATATATGAATACCCCAGGAAGCCCTTTGGTATAAAGAATGCTACATCATAATTCCAAAGAACAATGGATACATTTCTAGGTAATTAAATCAGACAAGGATGGATGATGGTTTATATAGATGATGTTATCATACATTCTGATTATTGGGAGACTCATATGAATCAAGTAAGATTAGTTCCTCAAGTCATCTCCAGAGCAGGATTAAATTTTACCATGAAGAAATGTAACTTTGGATACGGATAATTGAAAGCTCTAGGACATATAGTCTCTGGTCTTACTCTAGCTGCTTATAACATAGCTGCTTTAATGAACAGACCAATGCCTAAAACAAAAACAGATTTTCTTTCATTTATTTGTTTTTGTAGTTAATACAGACAGTACATCCCAAAATTTTCTTTCCTAACTAGAAATCTGTTGAAATATGTAACAATAATACTCTCCCTGAAATTGCACATGAGAGATTGAAAAAATATGAGGAATTAAAGATAGCTATTAGCTCAAATCCTCTACTCATCCAAACAGACTATTCTACACCCATCAAGCTGTATATTGACGCCTTTATGGAAGGGTTTGGAGCTGCCTTTAACCAAGAAAGAATAAAAGAAGAAAAACCAGTGGAGAAACCAGTACTTTTCATATCTAGACAGATCAAAGACACTGAAAAAGATATGTAGCAGCCAGATGGAATGCTTGGCTCTAGTATGGGCTCTAGAAAAGCTAAACTATTATTTAGAAGGCACCACTCTACAAGTAATTACTAACTGGAATGCTGTAAGAACTCTCATGAACATTAAGAATCCCAGTATACATATGTTACGTAGCAAATTGCTACACAAAAGTATAGAGCCCAGATGACTATAGCGCATAAAGTTGGAGCTAAACACCAGAATTCTGATATTCTACATAGGAATGCTTTGCCTAATGACTCTATCAATCCAGCATATGAACCTGAGGATCAGGTTATTGTTCCTATCTTTAACATCAATCTTTTTGCATTAGATGCTCACATTTTGGGGATCCACCTATGTGAATTAGATACTGCTGCCTTCAACTTAGTGAGAGAGAACTATTCCTCTGATATCAAGCTGCTGATTATCGTCATGGAATATAAATTCCCAGAAGAAGCCCTGATAAATAGTTTAACTGCCTCATTACTCATACCCTTTAAAGCAGGAAGGTTTACTTTTTGGGATGGTCTCCTTTACTACAGACAACAACATTCCAGGGTGTTGGTACTAAGTAACAAAGAAAATATAAGACACATACGCCAGGAATTCCATGACAAATCTTCATCAGGGCATCTATCCACTAAAAGGACCTTGGAGAAAGTGAAACATACTGCTTGGTGAATAGACTAGAAATAAATCACTATTAACTCTTTTACAAGCTGTGAGACTTGCCAAAAATCTAATAAAAATACTTCCAAAAGGTTTGGACTCCTTCAAAACATCTGTGAACCCATAACTAGGTGGGAAATCATTAATATTTCTTTTTTCACTGGCCTCCCCCCTGGATGTACACATTAATATAACTCTTTCCGGGTTATTGTTGAAATATTCTCTAAAAAGGCAAAATTCTTACCTAACCACAAATAAGAAAGTGCTATGGATGTAGCTTTGCTATTGTGAAATAGGATTATAGCTGATGTTGGGGTACCCAAGATTATAATCAGTGACAGAGACCCCAAATTCACATCATAATTTTGGAGGAATCTACATGAAGTACTGGTTACTACTTTAGCATTTTCTATAGCATACCATCTCCAGACTGATGGATTAGCTGAAAGAATGATGAAGATCTTTGAGGATATGTTCAGAAGGTTTTTTAGCCTTTTTCTTGAGTACCAAAACTCAGACGGTGGTTTCCATGATTGGTTAAGCTTACTCCCAGCCCTGGAGATGGCTTATAATAGTGGTAAACACTCTACTACCAAAGAATCCCCTCACATACTAGAAAGGGGATGGATTCCAAAACTCCCTAGGAATACCTTGAACTATAACTTAGCCACCATTCATCCAACACCTATTGACTTCAAGAAAATGATAGACCTGGCATATAATCATGCTCAGAAATGTGTAGAAGAAGAAGTGGAATACAACAAACAGAGATGGAAAATATCACACAGAGAAAACAACTTTAAGATAGGAGATTGGATCTTTATATCTACTTCCAACTTCAAAATTTTAGCAGGTGAAAGAAAGCTGAACCCAGCCTTTGTTGAACCATTTTTTATCAAGAAGATGCACAGAAAAAATGCCGTAGAATTAATCTTGAGTGAAGAACTATCAAGAAAGCACCAAGTATTCCCTGTTAGCCAAGTGAAACACTTTCAACCAAGAGAAGGAATCAGCCTCCCTCCATCAATGATCCCAATAGAGCCTGACCCTGTGAAATAAAAAGGGAAATTCAGCAGGATATTGAGAGGCAAGAAAAAGAGATTGCAAGGAAAAGCTGTTAGACTATACTTAGTGAGATACAAAAGAGAATCCGCAGACAAAGATGAATGGTTACCAAAAAATAATATACCTGATGGATCAATAAATCTAAGAAAGTACAGAGCTAGCAAAAGGAACTGAAACACATATGAAATTAATTTTTTCCCAACCTATTCCAGATTTTTCTCAGATATGTCAATATCTTGGAAAGGGGAATTTCAGCTTGCTACTATTGCAGAGCAAGCTGCAAAAGTAACAAAAATAACATTACAACAATAATATTAAAATTATGTTAAGAAGGATTAAGAAATCCCCTGAACCCACCCTTGCAATCCAACTTCTTATAATTGTAATAATTAAAGAAAAGAGAGACCAAAATACCACAACACCACTATTGGACTTTTTATCAAATAAAATATTTCACATGTATTGTCACTTATAGGCTTGATACCTAAAATTCAATCATTATTGAGGTGTTTTGTATATTTTAGGAGTTAAATAGGGAAATGTGTTCTGTCACAATTCCCACACGCAGTCACGGCAAGCAATACACCCATGTGAGGCTGAGCAGCAGCACTTCCACCCTGTCAGCGTACCCTGAAAAGCTGTTTATGCAGCCCCCAGCCTCTGACAAGCACGTAGCTGAAGGACTTTGTATTTAAAGAGTGACAGGTGGCCTGAGAAGCCCACGTTGTGGTGACCAATCCGGGACACCACGGAAAAAAAAAAAAAAAAAATATATATATATATATATATTTTTCAGTTGTACCCCTATGGGTACCTTCATCTCCTCCCGGTCCTGATCTCTTCCTTGCTTGTCTTCTCCCTTGGCTATTCAATCGGGTCATCCGAGGACCAAGTATACCATCCAATCCTCCTCCAACCTATCCTCCTCCTCAACCTCCTCAACCTCCTCATCCTCCTCATCTCTCAACCATCCTCTAATCCATCACCTTCCTAACCCTTCCAACCCACCAGCCCTCTCACGACTCGCTCCCATCTCCACCACCCCTCAAGCTCTTGATCCCAGTCCTGACCCGACCACGACGCCCACCGCCATCGGTAGGAATACTACTACTACTACTACTACTACTACTACTACTACTACTACCTCCAACAACGATCATCCCCCCCATGCCTCTCACCCCTTGAGATCTTCTTTGAACTTTAACACTTGGATCCAAAGAACCTCTCAAGCTCACTCCCACTCACGTCCACCATCCCTCTCAAGCTCACTACCTCATGAGATCTTGATCCAAATCTTACGCTCCCTATCATCCACCACCCATCTCAGGCGTGCTCTATTGTTCTGTAAGGCTTGGTGTCAGTGTGGGATTGAAATGTTATGGCAAAAACCTACCTTCCCATCCACCTCCTGTCTGATCAAGATGCTTGTCTCCCTTGCTTCCAAGAATCAAACGTTTCCCTACATGTCCTTCATCCGAAGACTCAACTTCTCCGGTATCGCCAATCATATGACCGATCATATCCTACTCCGGCTTGTCAACTGTACTCGCCCCGAACGTCTAACCCTCTCAGGTTGTAACTCAATCACCGATGACTCAATCATCAAGATCCTCAAAAACTCGCAAGAATTGGTAGCCCTCAACCTATCCGATTGCAAACTTGTCACCAATGAATGCATTCATGCCATCGGTCAACACTCTAAATTCTTACAGGGTCTCAACCTATCCGGTTGTAAGGCCATGACCAACCTCGGTCTTCAATCACTCCGGCATTGTAAAGCTCTCAGGAGGCTCAAGCTCAAGTACTGTGAGAAAATAACCGATGCCGCCATCACTGCCGTTGCCGTCGCTTGCCCTCTCTTACTCAAGGTCAATCTTGTAGGTTGTAAGCTTATCACCAACGCTAGTCTCTGGATGCTATGGAAGCACTCCTCCCACCTCCGTGAACTGAGTCTCTCAGGTTGTACTGAAATATCCGATGGTGGGTTTCCCAACTCGTCCAACTGTCAGATCGGTGCCAACGGGATCAGTCATCCTATCTTGGAAGAGTTCTCCGGTGATCACCTCAAACCAGACCTGCTTTTGATTCAAGCTAGTCCCCATCCGCCCATCCATCCCTACAATCAGGTTAATCAGATCGACTCTTACCCTTTCAATCCCTTGAACTACCACTTTATCTCCTCCCTCACTCTCCTGCAGACCGGTTGGATTGGATCCTCCTACTCACAACCTCCAGCTGGCTGGTCTCCCGCCCGGCTTGTCTGTTGCCCGCGCGGGTCTCAGCTGTCTCCCGGGCCCATCAGGCTGTCCGCGGGCCCCTCAATAGCTACTCTCCTGCACGTGCCCACCATTGACACGGGCCAGGGTCTTGATTGAACTCTTCTTTTTTTTTCTGAGTGTTTGTTTGTTTCTTTTTTTCTGCTCTATTTGTAAATCTCTCTTGTACATAGTATACAGGGCCTCATGTTTATAAAAGGAGGGTATCTCCCCTGCCTTTTGGCCCAGCATCAGAGGATCCCATCATCCTATCAGACCATCATCAGTAATCAACTTATCTGTGGGCATCCTTCCCCACCTATCTGAGCAATTTATCCGGGTATATCCATGATTGCCCCCTTGATCCTTTGAGCCTCCATACCTAAACTCTGTCCTTTGTGAACTTTATCCCTATAACCAACCAATAGCCTTGCTGGTTGAAGAAGAATTCCTGTCTGTCTGAGTTCTTGGGTGTGTTATACCACTCTGATCCCTTTTTCCGACCATACTGGTCTTGATCTCTCCTTGATCATCTTTCTGGAGCCAATCACGTTTGATTGAAGAGGTTTATTAAGCTTAAAACCTGGAGTTTTATACCTCCCTTCTTCTTTAAGGTTGAATTTCGCCACGCTATTCTTGAGTCCCTTGAGAAGTGTTGGGATATTCTTGCTTGAATTCGTTATTGATTTGCTTCTAGAGCTTCACAAACAAATTGCTTTTGTCTTGTTCAGCTTCCCACAGTTATCTGGTACCCTTCAAGCGCTTGATTGCGGAGATTTGGGCAGGTTCATTGAGAACCTGGAGTTTGGTTGGGATTGAGTTGATCTTTCCTAATCAGCTGCTGATGACCAGAGTTATTAGCTTGTGGGCGTTGTTACTTACAACTGCCTTGTTCTATTGAACTCTGAACAAACCTTGACTTATTTGTTCAAGTCTTTACCTGCACCATCTTGCCTCAGATAGTGTTGTTTCCATTGCTACCGACTACTCTTATCCTCTTCCCTTACTTTGATTTCTCATCCATAAGGTTCTGGACCTTGATTCCGGTTACATTTAAAAATTATTGTAACTCCTAGGAGGGCAGCCTAAACAGCACCTTTCCCCTCCACAGAACTTCCATGGCTTAGCACCGTTTGGAGTCTTACAACGTACCACGTAAAAATGCTGCAACCTACAGGGGAACACTCTAAATATGTAATAAATGTTCCCCTGGATATGAGATATTCTAAAAATAAAAAAATTATATAAAAATACATAAATAAACTTTATGTGTATTTTTTATTGATCTAATTCAAAATACCAAAATGTCGAAAATAATTTGACTCCTATTTGTAAAAATATATTAAAATACTCTAATATACAATTGTAATAATTTTAAGCCATAAATATTTTTGTGGCATACAAAGGAAACTAATGATGTTAAAATATCAGTTGTTTTTTTAAAATAAGAAGTAAAATCAATATCACAATTTTACTCCCATCAGTTAATAAATAATGCAAACCAACCCAACATCATATTACCCATAGGAACTTCTATGAAAAGAATTATTAACATACTGGGGTCATTTACTAAAGATAATTAATTAATAATAAATAATATGGACAGATTAGTGTTATTCACACGTCCAAAACATCAATGAAAAGGTAGAATAATTACCATACCCTGTGGAATCAGATTTGAAATTTGCTATATCACATAGAACATGTGAATGGTTACGACTGGTTACCCTGATAGCCTTAGTTTCCATCCCTTTGAGCCCCTGTATACCTCAGAAGGACAATATTGGGACTCAAAGAGCTATAAATGAAGAGCTCTTTTGAGGATATTGATATTCAGAGACCCAGTTATATTCACATCCAGACACCGTTACAAGGTAAACAAATACTTATAAGAGAGAATTAAGTGGTTTATGGCTTTAGTCTTGTAAATAATATCTGTCCCCAAACCCTTTTATCAATTTAAACTGCTGAAAAACCTTTCAACCCCATTAACAGGTTTAATGCATCAGTGCACGTCCCAAACAGGTACTTGAAGGATTAAATAGTATACAAGTGAGTTTTATTATCCTTTTTCTGTTTTGGCAGCTTGGTTACAAAGCCCTGCCACCAAACTTTGTATTTTATCCACATATTATCTTTGGGAAATCTGTCCTTTAAGAATATAAATTCAAGGTTGCAAAGTTACCAGGTCTATGTGTTTTCAAAGTGAATTCCCTGAAGAGAGTTGTTAAAGATCCCCAATATTATTGTGGCCCCTCTATTAATTTATTTAATAATAAATTAATTTATATTGGTTGATAATATTAAATAATAAACCAAACCAATTAACCTTGCAATAGCTTTATCAAAATATTTTATGGATCTTTGCTGCATTTATTGAATAACATATTAATTTTTTCTTTAGTCACCTCTGGTAGATCAACAACAGCAAGGGTCTTGGCATCCAGGAGGCTGAAATACTTAAAGAAAAAATGAATTTCACACAATTTGATGTAAAGAGTGCGTTCCTCCACACAACACTGGACAAAGAGGTTATTATCAAGACCTCCAAAGTATCATTGAGAAAATCTCCCTATCATCAACTGAGTTGTACAGACTGAAGCAATCTACCAAAAATTGGTACAAGACATTAACTGAGTGGATCAAAGCACAAGGCTATCTTGAGTCTAGCAGCAATCCCTGCCTCTACTATAATCTTTAATCAAAGGAGGTGCTCTACTTTCATGTGGAAAATCTCATTCATGTTGGCAAAAGCAAGATCTTTGAGTTCAACTTCTTGAAACAATTGGAAATATTTTCTTGTCATCCCCCCAATGCAATTCTAGGCATGCTAATTGAATTTGAGGAGGACAGAATACTCTTAAGCCAAATGAATCACATAGATCAAGGACTTCAAGAGAAAGCGCTCACAGGATGCAAAGTTACTCATTCTAAATCCAGAAACAGGCTCTGATGAAGACCATAAATTTGATCAATTCAATGTCAACTACCAATCTGTCACCAATCTCCTTGAACACATTGTTCAATACAATCAACCCAATTTTGCCCTTGCATTATCCATTCTAGCTAGATTTAACTCAAAAAAAGGCATGACTCACTGGAGAAAAGCTCAAAAAGTGTTGAAATATCTCAAAAACACTAAAGAAATGAAGCTTTTCCTCCAATTCAATCCAAATGAAAAAGTAAAAGCTGGTTACAGTGATGCAAGGTGGGGGGAAGACCCCTCCTCTAAGAAGTCTCAGACCAGTTTTTTCATTTTTCATTATGGCAGACAAATTTTCTGGAACTCCTCAAGACAAAGGAATATCACTTGTTCTTCTACTGAATCTGAACTCAACGCAATGCTTGACTGCTTCTTAGAAGTTGAATTGATTATCAATCTCATTAATGAAATCTACCATGTTCCTAGTCCCAATCCTACCCTCTACATTGACAATAAGGGGCTGGATGACAAGATCAAATGATTTGGTTCTCACTCCAAGTTGCGCCACATCAACATAAAAACCAAAGTATTAAGAGAGAAGTCCCAAGACTCCAAATTCAATCTCCTGTTGATTAACACAGAAGCTATGGTGTCAGAATTTCTGACTAAACCTTCATTAATCAATTCTCTAAATCTTCTCCCAACATTTATCTTTAAATCTGCTAATTCTCATTCTCAAGAAGCTTCTGGTCCATTTTGGGCTTTTGGGGAGTGTCAGAAATGGTGGCCAATTTGGAAAATCAACTTGTATGGATCAGGGGTGGAAAATTCCACAGAAGAAGTCAACCGGGCCAGGTTGCAATCTTTTGGGATTAACTAATGATGGTGTTGCCCATTATTGTCAGAAAAGATGTGTACATTTCATATAATACTTGACAGCCCAATGGATTCATCAGCATTGGCGCATCATTTGGAACTTGTTGAGAAGGCAATACATGTTTCATCCAGGTTTTTTTTATCCCTGCATTCAGAAGATCAACTGGAATGTGCAATTTGCTGTTTGCCAACCAAGCACTTCCTGCAATTCAAGCTCACCTGATCATAGAATTTCTTCATGACCTGAATGTCATTTTCAATCTATTCAAAGCATTTATTTCAACATAAAGCTCAATGTAAAGTCCCCAATCTCTTGGTTTTGTTTGAGACATGTAGTTATTGATCACTTAGAATCATGAATTACTTACAGAGACATACAAACTGAAACCTTTGTATTGAATTTTATTGCATTAAAAGCTATACAAATAGAAACAGATTCAGGAATAAAAAAAAACCATCCAAGTCTCAAAAATGTTTGGCACAATCCACTTGCTTCAGGGGTGGGAGCTAGAACTATAAAAGTTGTGGTCTCAGGCTTCTTCTTGTTTTTCCTGATAATAAGGTGGTTGCTGCAACAATTTTTGAGTTTTCACAAGGAGAAAAAATTGCTGAGGTCAATCTTCAAAACGGCTTGCAGCGCTGCAGGGTGATAAGCATCAATTGGAGGTTTTTTTGGGCATTCAAGGAGGTGGAATTCATTTTGTTTCATCTGGCCTGAAACAAAATCAAGTATTGAATTGATTTCTTAGTGCTTCATAGCCACTTGCAATCCTATTGCATCTAGTAGTTTTTTCAGCTTGCTACTATTGCAGAGCAAGCTGCAAAAGCCACAAAAATAACATAAAAATAAGAATATTAAAATTAACTTAAGAAGGAGTTGAAATCCAAAAATAACTTCAGAAATGGATTTTGCACCCAAAATTAGGTAGGGTCAGTCAATGACCCCACTCGTGATATCCAGCTCCTTATATTTTTAATAATTAAAGGAAGAGAAGGCCAAAAACAACAGCATCACAATGAGACTGTTTGTCCAATTAAATATTTCAAACGCATTTTCACATATAGGTTTCACACCTAAAACTCAGTCAGAGTTGAGTTGTTGTGTATATTTTAGGATTTAAATAGGGAAATGTGTTCTGTCACAATTCCCGCATGCAGCCGTGGCAATCAATAAACCCGCGCTTTGCTGAGCAGCAGCACTGCCACCCTGTAAGCATACCCTGAAAAGCCATTTATGCATCCCCCGGACTGACAAGTATGCATCCACAGAACTGTGGATTGACAGAGTGACAGGGTAGATGAAAAGCACAGGTACCAGGTCAAGGTGATACAAGCTATATGGGAACATTCTAAATATGTAATAAATGTGTCCCTCGACAATAGATTATCTGAAAATACATAAAAGTATTCAAAAATACCTCAATAACCTTTATACATATTTTTTACTAAATACAATTTAAAATACCAAGAATGTCAAAAATAAGAGAACTACTATTTTTAAAAATAAATTGAAATAATTGAATATACAATTTTTGGAACTTCCAGGAATTATTACTCTTGTGACATACTAAGAAAACTAATGATGTAAAAATATTACATGAATCCTCATGACTTATATTTTTAAGTAATTACCTTTGGTAAATCAACTGAATTTTGAAAATAAGGAGTAAAATCAATATCATTATTTTACTCCAATCAGTTCATATATAATGAGAACCCAATTGAAATCAGATTACGCTTAGGAATTTCTACTAAAAGAATTGTTAACATACTGGGAACATTTAAAAAGGAAAATTAATTAAATATTAAATAATATGGACAGATTAGTGTTAAAACATCAATTGAAAGGTAGACCGATTCCCATACCCTTTGGAATTAGACATTACCCATGATAAATCCAAAATTAAAAGTGAAAGGCTACGACTGCTTACCCTGCTAGCCTTAGTTTCCATCCCTTTGACCCCCTGTATCCCTCAGAAGGACAGTATTGGGACTCAAAGATCTATTAATAAGGAGCTCCTTTGAGGATATTGATGCCCAGAGAGGCATTTATATTTACATCCAGACACCGTGGAAAGGCAATAAAATACTTATAAGAGATAATTAAGTGATTTATGGCTTTAGTCTCATCAATAATATCCATCCACAACCCTTTTAATCAATTTAAACTGCTGAACAACCTTTTAAACCCCAGGAACAGGTTTAACCCATCAGTTCACGTCCCAAAAAGGTACCCAAAGGATGGAATAATATACCAGTGAGTCTTATTATCCTTTGCCTGTCCAGGAAGCTTGGTTAAAAATCCTTACCACACCACCATGTATGTTATATAAATATTAATTTGGGCAATATATCCTTTATGAATATAAATGAAAGTTTCCAAAGTAACCAGGTCTACGTGTTCCCACAGTAAATTCCCTAAAGAGAGGTGTTAAAGATCCCCAATATCATTGTGGCTCCTCTATTGATTTATTGAATAATCAATTTATTAATATTGATTTAAAATATTAAACCATAAACCAAACCACTGAACCTTGCAATAGATTTATCCAAATATTTTAGGAATTTTTGCTGCATTTATTGAATAATATATTTATTATTTATTCTTTCACCCCTGGTAGCTTAAGGAAAGCAAGGGTCTTGGAATCTAGGAGGCTGAAAAGTTGATTTGTATGAGTTAGGTTTAGCTTGCAATATTTATTTTCCCTTCACCAAGACCAATCACTCCAATAATTCAATCATGTTCTCCACACCATCCCAAACCGTCCCTGGTTAAGCCTTTTTCCAGTTTGAGTAATTCTGGAGTATTATTTCAACTATTTCTGCATTCCAGTCAGATAATACAAAGAGCCTTGCATGTCTCAGCTTGCTAATATGTAAAGAGCAACCTGTCAAAGTAACAGAAAAAATGTGATAAAAACAATTAAATAAGAAAATTAAAATTGACTGAAGAAGGGGTGAGAATTCCATAAAATTATTTCAGAAATGGATTCATCACCCAAAATTGGGTAGGGTCACTCACTAACCCCACCCTGGAAGTCCAACTCATTCTATCTTTTAATAATTAAGTGGAAAAAGGAACCAAAAGCCATGATACCAATATGGAACTTTTTGGACATTTTGATATTTCACATGTATTGTGATGTATAGGTTTCACAACTAAATTTCACTTTAAATTGGATTGTTGTGTATATTTTAGGAGTTGCAAATGAAAATGTGCTATGTCACAATTCCCACGCGCATCCCCGCATCCTTACACAACTCTACTTACCATTAGCTACACATTCCCTCCTACAGAGGTCACGCGCGCAGCTAATGTTTCCACGCACGCAGCAGATTCTACACTGCGCACATCTGAATTGACTGATCCCAAAGCCTGGATCAGTTGTGACAAATCTGACAACCAGGTACCACTCAAGATAGCTCAAAACCTAGTTAGGGTTAGCTGGAATATTTAATAACTTGAAATATGCATTAGTAATAGTCTAAAAACTATAAGACTTAAATGAAATTAATAAGAAACTAAGTTTAAATTTTTTTATAATAAACCAAATATTGAGGATTACCACGTAAATCACTAATCCAGATCTTCAAAGACCACAACAAAATACTAGAAGTCATCATAAAAATTCTTAAAAATCACCTTCATGCTCAGCAGATGATGGAACATCAGTAAACATCCACATCTGTTCACTTTAAAAAAATATTAATAGCACAAATGAAGGATGAGTGCAGAATGATCACATTTACTCCACAACAGATTTGAAGATTCTGTGGCTAAAGTAGCACAGAAATCCAGCTGATGTGATTTCAGCTGATTGACAGCACCAAGTGGAAATTCTGATATTGCCCTGACTGGCTTGCAAGTCTCAGCCCAAGATCAAAACCGTCTCTACATTCCCTGAGAAGTTAAAAGTCACCCCAACAAGGTATTTATACCAACCTCTTTGGACCTATTATTCCCCATCAGTTTAACAGGAATTATTATTATCAATCAGAAACCGTTTCATTGTTATTCAAGTGCTTAAAAAAGAGATAAGCAAGTGATTTATGACCTAGTCTGTATTATTATTATTTATTTCTCAAAAACCAATCAACCCATTTAAGTTAGTAAAGCAAATCCGCCCTATCTGCTCTGAAACCCTTCCTATTATTGCGGGATTTTTGTGGCAAAGTGCTCAGAGTGAGTGTCTCCCTTACTATCTTTGCCATTTTGCTGTTTTGCCCAGCCATATCAGTGGAATAAGCCCTTTCTAAGGCACCCATCTTCATTCCAAGGTTCTTAAACTGCCTAAGGAGCCCCCTTGAAGAGATGTTGTTCTTCTGTAAAGACCCCCAGTAGTATAGTACTCTGGCCCCTCTTTTATAAAAAATTTAAAACACTATTAACCAAAATGATTAAACCTTGAAACAGCTCCTACCATGTACATTTTTTGATCTTTTTACCTCTTCATCGTTGGAATACTATTATTATTATTATTCCAGTATCTTATATCACCCTCTGTAGCTAAAGGACTGCAAGGTTCCTGGTATCAGAGAGCTGAAAACTGGGGATCTGGCCGTAAATTATCCTTAAATATTTAATTTTTAATTATTTATTCCTTGGAACAGTCTAATTATTTTTAACAAAATAATTTAAAATACTTATAACATTTATTTTTGATTCTTTATTTCTCTAGTGGATCTTAAGACCAACAGAGAATTGATCAATCATTATCTGAACCTTCTTCAAAAGAAAAAAGAAGAAAAAATCTGTAACTTTGTGCCTATCATTATAAATCCTGAGCAACAACAGGAAAAGATTCTTTATTATAAGCAACAGGCTTCAAAATAAAAGGCGCTTGAGTTAGAAAGAATTATCAATTTTAATTCTTTATTGAGGCAACATAAGGAGTGGAAATTTATCAAAGGAAGATTTTTATTTATAATATAAACAACCCAGAATATAAAGAAAAATCCTGAAATAACAAAAGTGAGATTAAAAATTATTTTCTTTTGAAATATCATCTTACCACTTGAAAAAAAATACAAAAAATGTTAAATCTATATTTTTTCATTGTTTTATCCTTCCCAGTGGATTTTGTGTTTGGTGACCTTATTGACCAGGATCTTTTGGAGGATGTCTCAGAAAGTTTACCCTTGGACTTGCCCTTGGATTTATCCCAAGATCTGATAGGAACCCATTGAGATCCCATTTTAATACACCCCAAGGACGGTAGTGACCCCAACCAAGTGTTGTTACCATTAAATTTGACTATAAGTAAGTCAGAATATATTTATATAAAATTATTAAAAACTTAAAAACTCAAAAATTATTATTATTTTTATATTTTTGTTAAGTCTTCTTCAAAAATCTTGACAAAGGCTTATACCTTTTGCGCTAAGAATCAAAAGAAGTGCAACACCCAAGCAACTGGCAGGGCGCAATCCTAAGGATCTTTTCCCTGAGGAAACCCTGCGCGCAAGGACTCCAGTTGCAAGCGCAATGAAGGGGCTTGAACCCGTGACCATAGCGTCACACAGGACAAGGAGGGAATGACCGCGGCCTCCAAATCAACCAACAAACCGTTGGAGAGACGGGCATTGCCCAATGTATTATTGCAGGAGGGTACAGGCCCTCCTAAGCTGGAATCAACAAGGAGGAAAGAGTCAAAGTGTTAGTGAAAGAACAAGAAAGAAGTAGAAGGATACGTGCAAAGTTGGAATCCTGGGGATAATTTAGTTTCCTTAAAGGGAAAAGACAACCAAAAGAAGAGGTCCTCAGCCCATCAAAATTCAAAGAACCCAAAGGATTGGGACAAAATAATTTCTCTATCCCAGAAGTGGAAAAAGGTGTACCAAAATTAGATGAAGAAGCCCTTAACATCTGTTCTGTAAATGTTTCTCACAATTTTACCATTATTAGAAAGTGCTTTGACAAAGTTTATGAACAATTGGAAAAGTTGAGTCTGATTTTTTACAGAGTTATTGACACCCAATCTCAGACTATGAGGATTGATGTGTTGGAAATACAACAAATCAAGGACAGTATCAAATCTAGTAAATTGGATCTGATGAAGCATATTGATGATAACCAATCAATCCTTCAGGAAGAAATGATTGTAAATATGGATCAACTTAAGGAAGAAGTTAAGGAAACTAGTCCTACTTCTTCAACCTATTTGATTAACAAAATTGATTTATTGAAAAACAAGGTTGACTTGGATTAGGTATGATTATGAATGATCTCAGAGATCTTAAGGTCAATGTCAGTAACTCTCCAGCCACTGGCATGGAAGAAGCTAGACCTGCCAGGCTCACTAGTACTCCTAGTATTCCCCCAAGAACCAGAATAACTAGGAATGAACCCTTTAGACCAAGACCTAAACCAGAAATAGAGAAAGATTTGAAGTTACTTCCTCCCATCACTGAATGGCCAATATTGTGCGGAGAAGGAGAGTATAACCATTTCAGTTTTAATCAGTTTATTGATTACACTCTTGCTTCTCATGAACTCCTTGATGCAATAGCTGTGGTGAGGTTACCCAGAACTTTTGAGGGAGTGGGTCTTGATTTGTTCAACAATAAGAGGGAAAAAGTGGGATATTTACCCTGGAATTCTTGTAAGGAATTGATCAGAGAACAATTTGGTACCAGGATTTGTAAAAGAAAGATGATTAAAACTTTTGAAACCTCCCAGTTTAATCCATCCCAGGACAAACCTCATAAGTGGTGTTTAGACCAGAAAAGGAGGTTAGAATGTTTCTACCCGGATGCTGATAAGGAAGAGGTCAATGAGATACTTCTCAACTTGTGTCCCGGAAAAATAAACCATATTTTAAGGTGTAGAATTCCCATGAACTCTTATATCTCTACCTTGATAGGTATATTGGTAGAAACAATTGACATGAATGGTCTTGAAAAAAGAATTAACAGACTCCCCAGGGAACAAAATGCTAGGAGTAGAGAAGAATACAGTTCCAAAACTAAAGATTCCCCTTCTGCTAATCTAAGCACCTTTGAATTCAAGAAGACTTCAGATTCCAAGTAAAAGGTATGTTTTAACTGCCAACAACTAGGAAATGTTGGACCTGACTGTCCTCAGCCCAGGGGAAGAATTAATCCTATAGAAGGTGAAGAGTATGACAATCCTGACCCCCAACTTTATGATACTGGTGGATCACTCTCTGAGTGTTATTTAATGATCACTAACCCCATCAATATTTTTTGAGGGAAGTATAGAGTCATCCTTTGAAATAAACTCTGTTAGTGAGGATTCCAACTTACCTCAAAAATTGAATTCTAACATTAAGATTCTCCATGTCTCTGAGGCTAAGGCCTTGAATCTGAAAACTTCTGCCGCTAAGGTTACACTTCTGGTAAAACATGCTACGCTATTGGTTTGATCCAAGGTTCCCCTTTTAAGTTACTCTTGGAAAGTGGAGACTTCTGCTCTTGTGTTGGTTCAACTTATTTTGACCAAAAAGACCAAAATTGGAGACTAAACTTATTACCAGTACCTCAGGCTAAGTTTAGCAGTTGTAATTCTTCTCTCAATACCGTTGGAGTAGGGTCTTCTGACATAATACTTCCTCACTCTAAAGGATCTCTCAAACTGAAAACTGAATTTTTAGTGCTTCAAAATGGAGTATGCGATTACTTTATTCTTAAAAATTATTCTCTTTGCTTGTATGGTATAGATGTATTCCAAAGCAAGGTTAGATACTTTACTATAGGGGGAGACTGGAACAATAATTTACAAATATGCCATGTTAATTCTCAGACTTCTGATTCAACCTACAGGAGACACTTGGGAAGTTTCAACCAAGAATAATTCCCTCAAGCAGCTTTGAATTCCCTACTCAAGGAAGCACAAAAACATGAAATCTTGCAAGTTTTCTTTGAAAATAAGAATTCTTTCTGTACCAAGGATCACCCAATCGGTAATATTAAAGGACATGAAATGATTCTAACTTTAACAATTAAACCTCCTTCCCCACCTAAACTCAGGAGACCTGCTTACCCTTCTATTCCAAAATCTAGAGCTGCTCTGGAAACTCATGTCCAGGAGTTAGTTGACTTAAAAGTCTTAAGGAAAGCAGGACACAATGACCAAGTGGATATTACTACCCCAGTAATCATAGCCTGGCATAATGATAATTCAGAAATGGTTGGAGACTTTAGAATGCCAAATAACTATACCCAAGCTTATTAATATACTATTCCAAGGATTGACCATGCTCTGCATAACCTCTCAAAGGCTAAATATATCACTAATATGGACATGCTGAAAGGTTTTCACCAAATAACTATCAGCCCTGATAGCCAGAAATTCATGTGAATTATCTGTCATTTGGTAATTAATGAGTATCTTAGGATTCCTTTTGGTATCAAAAATTCTTCTTCTCATTTTCAAAATATGATGGAGACAGCTCCAGGATTATTCATCAGAAAAGGATGGATGATGGTGTACATTGATGATGTGATCATTTACTCTGATAATTGAGATACTCATGTGGAGAAAGTAAGGCTATTCCTCAATACCATCTCTGCTGTGGGATTAAAAGTATCAATGAAAAAGTGCAAGTTTGGCTATGGAGAACTCAAAGCCTTATGACACATTTTCTCCGGACTAACTTTAGCTGCTGAACAAAGCAAGATAGCAGCCGTGATGAACAAGCCAATTCCTCAGAATAAAACTGAACTTCTGTCTTTTATGAGCTTCTGCATCTACTATAGGAAGTAATTACAAAAGTTTGCTCTTCTAACCAAGTGTCTGTATTGAATCTGCAACAACAACACCTTGTTTGAAATGATTCAAGATAGAGTCAAGACCTATGAGGAACTCAAGATGGCTATGACCTATTCTCCAGTACTGATTCAGCCAGAATATTCTAAACCTTTAAATCTCTATATAGATGCCAGCATAGACGTGCTAGGAGCTGCTTTATACCAAGAAGTCATAGAGGATGAAAAACAAGTGTAAAAACCCATACTCTTCATATCCAGACAAAATAAAGACACTGAGAAAAGGTATGGTGCAAGCAAATGGAATGTCTTCCCTTAGTATGGGCTCTGGAGAAACTTCATTAATACTTGGAAGGCACCAAGTTCACTGTGATTATGGATTGCAATGCTGTCAAGACATTGATGAACATGAAGACCCCTATCGGGCACATTTTAAGGTGGCAGAAAGCCATACTACCGTACAGAGGTCATATAACCATAGTTCACCAAGCTGGTACTTAACATCAGAATGCTGATAGCTGTCATAACCAAATTGACTCAGTCTCCTCCGGCTTACTCAGCCCTCAGTCAACCTCAGCCCAGCTCAATCACACTCCACTACTGAACATCCTGAAGTATCTCCCTGCATATCCTGCAGCCTTTAGGTAATCTCCCAGGCACACCCTCTACCTCTCTATGGCTTGGTGCATCCTCATCTCTCCTTCAAACCCTATCTAGCATGAGAAGTACATACAGTAAAACCATAGTACATACTCCTGGCTGGACAACCCATACTCCAGCTCAGTACATGACCTTCCTGGACAGGCCCATTACTCAATCTGTCAATCTGCAACCTTCAACCCAATTGGTCCACATGTAATGCCATGGACCTCCCAACCCAGCACCAGTCATCCAATCCTCAAAGCCTCCTCTCAGCTCTCACATATACTGGCATCTCTTCTCCTCTTGGACTAATTCCCACAAGGAATTAGTATACAACTTCTTATTGGTTAGCCCCTCATCCAATAGGTTTCATCTCAGCACAAGAAAGCCAATCAACCTACCTTACTCACCTCACCTATCCCTCTGGTTTTACTCTTACAGGATTCCCTCATTGGATCCTTCAGAGCCTTACTCCTGGACTCATCTCCTCATCCTTTTCCTTACTTTACATCCCCTCCTCATTTGCAATCAACCTCTTATCTCTATCCTGAGTTCTGTGAGCAGTAGTGCCTGTGCCATCAGTCCCTTGCATTCCAGGGGCAGTTGTGACATTATACTAATTCCTTCCCCTTGATTACTAACCACCTCTATATCCCAATAGAATCATTTCATCCCCTGGATAACACTACCTACAATATTTGTGGGCGTGCGTGGTATAGAGCTAAACAGTTTGTAGCCTCCACGTTTCCAAAGGTACACCCTGCGGAATTTTTCTGCCTCAACCCCTCTCCTGGATTTGGCCCACAATCAACACTTTGACATCAACACTTTTACTTTGACACTTTGACTTTGACCTTTGACTTTGACACTTTGACTTTGACACTTTGACTTCAAGCTTTGACTTCGACACTTCAAGTTTGACCTTTGACTTTGACCTTTGACTTTGACCTTTGACTTCAACACTTCAACTTTGACCTTTGACTTGGACGTTCAACTTTGAACTTCGACTTTGACATTTTGACTGTTGACAAAACCTTGTACAAGTTCAAGACATATTTTCTGCGGCCAAATTTTCTCCCTCATTTTCTCTGGGTATTTTTCTTGGGTCACTCTCCTACGGCATACTTGGAAAACATGCCTCCTCGACGTGCACAACCTTCCATCATCACCAGTCCACCTCTTACAAGGGCTGCCCGAGGACGTGGTTCTACCATAGAAATGCAAGACCACAATCAATCTAGTCCTCAAGCCCATGGACGATGGAGGACCTTTTCCAACCTCCCTGCACCAGCTTCCAACACCATGGACACTGGTATCCTTCCTCCAGCTCCTCCAAGAGCTTCTCTGTCCCCTGCTCCTCCTGTTGTCAGACCATTTATTAATCAAGTGATTGGTGAATATCCCCAAGCAGGTTATGGATTGGACTCCCCATTGTACGATCCTCGTCTAATCCCTCTCCCTGAGGATGTGGAAGAGGAGGAAGAAAGCAAGGACTCAGGGTTTGACTTGAGGATCCTTAGCAATCTTAACTCACCAACCTCTGGACCTCAGGAAGAAGCCCCCCTACCTTCCGCTTCAACTGCAACCCCAGCTCCTCCAGTTCAACCTCCTCAACCTACCACTGTGGACCCTACTCTCCTAGCCTTGCTTCAAACCATGACTTCAGCAGTGGCCAAACTCTCTCAACCCCCAATGACTAGTACCTCCTACTTAGGAACCTTCAAAGCCCCATTGATGAATCCGCCAGACAAATTTGAAGGAAATAACCCTACCAAGCTCAGGCCCTTCCTACAAGCTTGTGAACTTGATAAGATTTCAACTAAATTTCTTAGAAAATAGAACCAGCAGACTGAGGACAACGGGTTAGACTTTTGACAAATCATATAAGAAATGAGAAACAAAAGAAAAGAAAAGATGTGAAAACCAACAGCTTCAAGTTATTTCAAATGAGGCATAGATCAGACAGCGTAGGGAGTTTATAGAGTGGGAAGAGCTTAGAAGCAGATAATTTGGCTTAGACGTAGACGATTGATGACAACAAATCCAATGGAGTTGTCAGAGAGATCGTGCTAAGAGGTTCTTGGGGATTATACTCTTACCAGGCATGAGTTAGTTCACAAAGAGATAGATTGGGTGCAAGAGTCGAGTGGAGATAGATTTGAGTCAAAGCAGGTTCATAGAGCAAGCAGAGGCAAGCAAGGTCATAAAAAGGAAAGATAAAAAGATAAAAAGAAAAAGATAGAAAGAAATAATGCAAAGATAATCACTGATAATCAAACGACGATGAAGAAAGAGAGGATTCAAGAAAAAGTAAGACAAGAGGTCACCCGGGTTATCCCATGGTGTGAGAGAACCCAGATGATACAGACATGTCACACAAACTTCCGCGGACGCGTACAGATGTATTCATTGAGCTCATCCTAACACTCCCCGTGACTGGTGAGAGTGTAATCCTGAAGTTCATTGATGTGTCTTGTCGTAGATTGTATTTTGGAGAAGTTGTAGGGAAGTTGATGAGGAAGATTTTGTGAGGGAATCTGCGATCATGGCATGACTTTGAATTAGAACTAGGTTGAACTCATTGTTTCCATAATCTTCACGTAAACCTTTGGTTTTAATATCTATGTGTCTAGACTTTGAATGTGAGCAAAACCGCTTGATCTTATCGTCCAATCCTTTGTTATCTATGTGTAGAGTAGGCTTGGGTTCTGAAACTTGATGAATCTCACTGATGAGATGTTTAATCCATTTAACTTCGAGGTAGCAATCAAGTAATGCATTCAATTCTGATTTGGTAGACAAGTAGGTGATGTTTCTTTGTTGAGTGGAGTTCCAGATGACTGGACTACTGTAGTGAAGACCAATGTATCCAGTTTGGGATTTACAAATGGTGGGATCATCTCCCCAAGTCGCATTGCTGAAGCTGGAGAGCATCTCTTGGCCTGGTTCATATTTGATTACGAGTTTGAGATGTTTAGTGGTTTTTAAATATTTCCATACCTTTTTGACTTCCCTCCAGTGAGTCATGCCGGGTTTTGTATTAAATCCGGCAAGACTAGACATAGAGTAAGAAATATCTGGTCGAGAGTAGTGGGCCAAGTGGTTGAGAAGGCCAATTGCTGATCTGTAATTAATATTAAGTTGGCAAAATTTGGCGTGATGGGAATCGGAGGCAGGTTCGAGGTTTAAATTCTGCGTCAGTGGGGTATGAGCATATTTGCACGAAGTCAGGCAGAGTTCTTCCAGAACCTTTTTGATGTGGTTGGGTTGACTCAGGAGAATCCTATCATTTTCAATTTCCATGAGCATCCCAAGAATGGTGTTTGGGGGATGGCAGGAAGAGTTTTTAAATCGTTCGAGAAAACTGATCTCGAAGTGGTTAGAGTTACCTACTTGGATGAGATCATCCACGTGAAAGTAAAGAACTTCACCCGTCTTGGAGTTTAGATATAAGCATGGATCACTGGTCGATTTGTGATATCCCTGAGTCTTGATCCAAGAGGTTAAAGTTTCAAACCAATTTTTGGGCAATTGTTTCAACCCGTAGAGTGATTTATTAAGTTTTAGATAGGGCAATTTCCTGGTCAATCCTTCCGGAGTTCTTATGATAACAGTCTTGTCTATGGGAGCATGAAGAAATGCGCCCTTTACGTCAAATTGAGTTAGTTTCATCTTATTCTTTATGCCGTAGATGAGAGCAACGCGAAGTGAACCAAGATTTCCAGTCGGTGCCCAAGTCTTGTTATAATTGATTCCAAGGACTTGATTGAAACCTTGAACACAAAGTTGAGCTTTGTATTTAACAGGATCTCCGTGGCAGTTTTCTTTCACTTTAAAGACCCATGTTGTATTTAATATATTGTCGGGAGTGCCATAATACTCCTCCCAGACATCTTGTAATTCTATAGAGTTTAATTCATCTTCAGAGGCTATCTTACATTTTGGCCATTCAGAGCACTTTTGAGAAGCCTTGTAAGAAGGGGGCTCATAATAGTGGTGGAAACCATATCATTGGGGTTTCCTCACCTCCCTTCTGGGTCGTTGAGAGATGGCTTGGATAGGAGGATCAGGTTGACCAATATTTTGAATAGGGGGATCAGAAACTGGCGACGGCAGAGGAGAGTGGTCTGAAGATGGAGAGTCTATTGATATGGAGTTTTCTTGGTCTGAGTCAGATTCGGAGAGATTTTCGTGTGGTTCTCGGAAGTTATATTTCTTTTCAAATGATGAGAAGATGGGTTATTTAGACTCTAAGTTAGGTTGGGTGAAAAGATCAATCCCAGGCGATTCCAGGAGAGGAAATTCATGAAGCGGATTCTTGAGGAACTGTACATGTTTAGTTTCCACAATAGCACCGGATGAGTTGAGGATCAAATAAGAATGAAAGACTGGATTGAACCCAACTAAAATTCCTTCTAGTCCTTTCTCGTCAAACTTTCTTCCTTTTTGGAGCTTATTTGCTAAGTAGATGACAGATGATCCTACAGGTTTGAGATAATTAGTAGGGAGCTTCTTGCTGAACATAAGTTCCCAAGGGGATCGGTCATTACCTTCCCTAGGGACCTGGTTGAGCATGAAGCAACAGCTTTGAACCACAATATGCCAATAACATTTATTCAATCAAGAAAAGGAGAACGTTGCACGGGTTGATTCGATGATTGTCCGGTTGGCTCGCTTGGCTTGACCGTTATGCTGAGAATGGTATGGTTCCAATGTTAGGAGTTTGATGTGTTTGTTCTTTGCAAAATCTTTCAGGGTGGTGTTCGTGAACTCTGTTCCTTTGTCTGAAAATATTTTGGAGGGATAATAATTCAGTTGTTTGAACTCTGTTTCTAGAATCTGGATAATGACACTGGGGGTTTCTTCTTTGGATTGAAGGGGAAAAGCTGCCAGATAGCCCGTAAAGTTGTCCACAAGAGTCAGGACGTATTTATGTCCAGCTTTAGATTGAGGAGTGATCTGTCCGATCAGGTCTAGATGAATTCGTTCAAGAGGTTTTGAAGAGGGTGACGAGGTATTTGAGAACGGAGCTTGCGTGATTTTGCTTCTTACGCAGCCATCGCATTGGAACTTGTCCAATTCATCCTTTGAGAAGCGATCTTTGAGAATCAGTTTGAGTGTCGATATTGATGCGTGTCCATATTATTTATGGAGATCTGACAGCGACTGAGATTGAGTCAACGTGGCGGTAGATGGTTGATTAGAAATGTTGACCGACAGGTTATTTCCAGTAATTTGAGGCTTCTCTATTACAAATAAGTTATCTCGAATTAAACCTCTAAGCACCATTTTGTTACCTCGAGTGATGACAAATTGATCCCGTTTTTGAGAGAGACCACAACCCTTCTTTGCCAGAAGGCCGGGACTAATCAAATTAACAACAATATCTGGAAAGTACACACATCCTTTGAGTGTAATGACAGAATCCTTCCACTCGAGCCGAACAGTACCGGTTCCTCGTATTTTGAAAATTGCTTCTAACTTGCCAGTTTTAATTTCTTCAGGTTCGTCCAGTAGATCAATGGAGGAAAAATACTTGAGATCTTTAAAGATATGTATATTCGCACCAGAATCGAGGAGAAGATTAGGTGTATTATCTGCATTAATCCAAAGAGTTAATAGAGCATGATAATTAATTGTAGGCGTCTTTTTCATCTTGTTCTTCCACTCATTTTGCTGTTCGACCCACCATACGGGAGCAATTTGGGGATGGAGATGAAAACATGAAGATTCTGGGTGTGGGGCATTTGGATCGTGGAAGCCTTCTTTAAATCTAATCCGGATCTTCCTTTCTTCTTTGTCGGATTTGTTCTTGAAAGTAACCAGTGAGACATCGGTGGTAGATTTTCCTGTCTTGATCTGTGCTTTGCGCTCATTATTGTATTGGGTTAAGTGGTTAAACACAACATCTACGGTCATAAACTTCTCGCCGTGCATAATTTGTTGTTTCAAATTTTCTAGTGTTGGTGGAAACTTGAAGAGTATTAAATAGGCTACTATATCACTCGGTAGATCTATTCCTAAATCCGCCATCCGAGTAAGGGATTTTCAAATGTCCGTTATAAAGCCTTCTACAGCAAGTTCATTAAATGGAGCGTGAAGGAATTGATTGAAAATTTGTGCTCTGTTTGCAGTCTCAGATGAGGCAAATCTACAGGTGATTTTGTTCCACAGTAGTTTGGAGGACGTGATGTTCGTGGTATTAACTACATTCGCATGAGTGGTAGTGTCGAGTTTGGAGAGGATGATTGCTCGGACTTCTTGGTCTTGTCTGATAGGTATTTGTCCTACATCTTTGGTCATGAGATCCTTGATATCCTTGAGGTTGAATAACATTAACATTTTATCACGCCAGATTGAGTAGTTATCCTCATTGAGTGGGGGAATAGCATTGACGGAAGCTTTGAGAGCGACTTGATGGAAATAGTTGTTTGCTCCCGCTGGTTTGTTCATTCTTGATGGTGCAGAGTTGTCCTTAGGCTTTTAACCGTGATAAGATTTCAACTAAATTTCTTAGAACATAGAACCAGCAGACTGGGGACAACGGGTTAGACTTTTGACAAATCATATAAGAAATGAGAAACAAAAGAAAAGAAAAGATGAGAAAACCAACAGCTTCAAGTTATTTCAAATGAGGCAGAGATCAGACAGCGTAGGGAGTTTATAGAGTGGGAAGAGTTTAGACGCAGATAATTGGGCTTAGACATAGACAATTGATGACTACAAATCCAATGGAGTTGTCAGAGAGATCATGCTAAGAGGTTCTTGGGGATTATACTCTTACCAGGCATGAGTTAGTTCACAAGGAGATAGATCGGGTGCAATAGTCGAGTGGAGATAGATTTGAGTCAAAGCAGGTTCATAGAGCGAGCAGAGGCGAGCAAGGTCATAAAAAGGAAATATAAAAAGATAAAAAGAAAAAGATAGAAAGAAATAATGAAAAGATAATCACTGATAATCAAACAACGATGAAGAAAGAGAGGAGTCAAGACAAAGTAAGACAAGAGGTCACCCAGGTCGTCCCCTGGTGTGAGAGAACCCAGATGATACAGACATGTCACACAAACTTCCGCGGACGTGTAAAGATGTATTCATTGAGCTTATCCTAACAGAACTCATCTTTGCAAATGACAAAGGGACCTTCCGTGTGGATCGAAGGAAAGTTCTGTTTGCTGTCTCCTACCTCACTGGGAATGCAAACCGTTGGATTCAACCCTACTTGGCCCACCTCACCAATCAAGAGCCCTCATTCCTACTCACCTCCTGGCAACACTTCACGGAACAACTTCATACTCTTTTTGGCAATCGTCTGGAAACGGCCAAGGCAGAGAAGGAACTTGCGAACTTGAAGATGAAGGAATCTGGATATGCCTTGACCCACATTACAGAATTCCGTTCCCTTATGACAAAAGTCTCTGGATGGGGGGATAGAGCCTTCTACTTCCATTTTTGCCAAAGCCTCCCGGCCCGACTTCTGGATCAATTAGCCGGCTATGATGGTTCTGTAGACACCCTTCAAGACCTTATGGATGTAGTGTTGGACTACAATACCAGGTACCACAAACGAGTCAAGGAGAAGTCTTCCCATCCAAGCCACTCTAAACAGCAAAATTCCTCTCAATCCCAAGCCAATTGTTCCCAGTCTGACAAGGGCAAGGGTAAGGCCAAGAAGAAAGACAAATCTGCAAAGAAACAATTCTCTCAGACCAAGCCCACCTTGGACCTAGGTCCTGATGGCAAGCTCAAGGCTGAAGAAAAAGGCAAGAAGGGAGAAGGAGGGACTGTGTATTTATTGTGCAGGGAAGCACAAGACAGACTACTGAAAAAAGAAGCCTGTCTCCAATACCAATTCCTCCTCCACCCTCAAGCCCAAAAACAATTAGGTGGTTTTCCTGCTGTACTCCAGGATTATCACCCCACTGACATTAGGGTACAAAAGATACAAAAAGACTACTCTGACCCACTTTCCAAAGGCTTACGTTTTATTCTCTTTCACCAGGACTTGAGTTATAGTGTTTTGATTGATTCAGGTCCTACTCAATCGGTAATGGCTCACACCATGGTTCTAAAGTTTTCATTGCAGCCCATACCTCTGGGCAAACCTATTCCTCTTTTCAATTTTAGTCCAAATGGGTCACCCTCTCAACTAATCTCCCACAAGGCTACTTGGGTGGTTTCTCTTCCTTTGTTTCCTAGCTTTGAATGGGAATTCCTCCTTGTCAACGCACCATTCTCAGAAGACCTCATCCTGGGGATCGACTTCCTTCACCACTGGAATCCTGAAGTAAACTGGAGAATGGGGCTGATCACCCCAAGACACCAACCTGCTGAAAATTTTTCCTCCCAATCCGTTGAACTCAACATGGCCAACCTACCTACAACCGGTCCCTCTCCCACTCTGCCTCTGGAACTGCAGTCCATTGCACTCCCCTTCACTTCAGAACCCTTGCATCCTCAAAACCCCATCCAATTTCCATCAAGTTCAACAATTTCTCATATTGTTTGAATATTCACTGATCCCTTGACCATTCCTCTGGAGGAGGAACCTAGGGATTCATCCTTGCATATCATGCAATTGGTTACCTATTCTAACATTTCCGTTACTCCCCATAAGAACGCTTCAGCTGACTGGGATGAGTTTGACATTGACAAAGATCCTGAAGAAATAGAAAATGTGTTGGAAAAAGTTCCTGCTGATTACCATTCTTTTATAGATGTTTTCTCCAAGGTTAAAGCAGATCAACTCCCTCCTCACCGCGCTTACAATCACCACATTGAACTGGAAGGCCCACTCCCTCCAGTTGGGCCCATCTATTCCCTATCCCAAGGCAAAAAGGAAACCCTACAAGCCTACATAGCAGAGAATGTAGAGAAAGGTTTCATCCACTCCAGCACTTCAAGCACTGGAGCACCTGTCCTTTTTGTTAAAAAGAAGGATGGGAGTCTGAGGTTGTGTGTTGACTACCGCAAACTCAACGCTGTCACCAGGAAGAACCGTTACCCGCTTCCTCCAATGACTTTCTTACTGACTTTCTTCTCAGGTTCTTCCATCTTCACCAAAATTGACCTCAGAGGCGCCTACAATCTATTGCGCATCAAGGAAGGAGACAAACACCTAACAGAATTCAGATCTCAGTTTGGAAGCTATGAATACCTGGTCATGCCCTTTGGACTGACCAATGCCCCAGCTTCTTTCCAAAATCTTATAAATGACATCCTTGCTGATCTCCTCACAATTTATGTGGTGGTTTACCTTGACAATATTCTGGTTTTCTCAAAAAACTTACAGGAACACATCCCTCAGGTGTGTGAAGTACTGACCAGACTCAGAAAACACAAGTTATATGCAAAAGCCTCCAAGTGCAACTTCCATGCACCCTCTGTGGACTATCTGGGCTACGTGATCTCAGGGGATGGGATCTTTATGGACAACAACAAAGTCAAGACCATACTTACCTGGCCAACTCCTACAAACAGAACGGCTTTACAGTCTTTCCTTGGGTTTGCTAACTTCTATCGCAGGTTCATAAAGAACTAATCCAAACAGGTCTCTCACCTCACCTCTATCGCTGGAAACAGCTCCCCTTTGAACCTCACTCCTGAAGCCTTGCAACAATTTGAAAACATCAAGCAAGCGTTTACCCAGGCTCCAGTCCTTCGCCATTTTGATCACCTTCTGAGAACCTATGTTGAGACTGATGCCAGTGACTATGCCCTGGGAGTGGTCCTACACCAGGTTACTGCTGATAACACTAAACACCATATTGCCTTTGACAGCAGAAAAATGTCCAGTGCTGAACTCAACTATGAAATCCATCACAAAGAGCTCCTTGCCATTGTTTTTGCCCTCCAGCAATGGAGGTCCTACCTCTTGAGCGTTACTGATCCTTTTGAAGTGCTAACTGATAATTCCTCTTTGAAGTATTTTATGTCTTACAAGGTCCTTACTAGAAGACAAGCCCGTCGGACAGAATTCCTCTCTGAATTCCATTTTCTGATCACTTACAGGCCTGGAAAACTCTCAACCATCCCAGATATCCTGTCACGTCGGGACAACGTGTATCCAGCGGGGGGAAGGCCATATTCTGAAAAGAATCCTGGAAATTTTCAACAGCTTCTGAAACAAGATGAAGTTGAAGCTTCTAAACTCTTTTTTATTTCTGCTAATAAACTTGAAAATCAACTGAGTGAATTGAATTCTGGTCAACAAGCTGACAAGTTATTTCAGGGAATCACTAAAAGATTGAATAAGATAGAAGAAGTAACTGATTACTCCTTAGACCCCTTTAGTGGCTTACTCCTGTTCCAGGGTAAAGTGGTCATACCTGACCAAGCTAACCAGCTTAAACAAAAAATACTCTATCAAAGACATGATTCTCCTCTTGCAGGTCACCCTGGCCAACAAAAGACCCTCAACCTCATCAAGAGATCCTTCTCCTGGAATGGAATGTCAAAGGATGTCAAGAACTACGTTTCAGCCTGCTACATTTGCAACAGGAACAAGGCAAGGCATGAAAAGAAACTAGGACTTCTCAAACCTCTTCCAATCCCCAATGGCCCTTGGACCTCTCTTTCTATGGACTTCATCTCTCAACTCCCTCTCTCCAATGGATTTGACTCTATCCTTGCTGTGGTGGAACGTTTCTCTAAGATGGCCCTCTTCATTAAAACAAGTGGTACACTGACTGAAGTAGAACTTGCTAACCTTTTCATCAGTCATGTTTTCTCCAAACATGGCCTACCTGCTGACATCATAAGTGACAAAGGCTCCCTATTCATCTCTTCTTTCTGGAAAACACTTTGTGAAAAACTACAGATACAAAGGAATCTCTCCATAGCCTACCACCCTGAAACAGATGGTCAAACTGAAAGAATCAATCAAGTACTAGAACAATACCTCAGAATGTATATCAGTTACCATCAGGACGACTGGGATACTTGGCTTCCCTTGGCAGAATTCTCTTACAACAACAGTGTCCACACTTCTACCCAGCAATCACCCTTCTTTACCCTCTATGGAAGGCACCAAAGCTTTGACTTCCTTCATGTCTTGGACAACCAACCTTCCAGTCACTACCTGGACCAGATTCAAAAGAACCAGATTCAATTAAAGAAAGAATTAAAAGAGTCTATGGATAAGTATAAGCACTATGCTTACTGTAATAGAAAAGAAATTCCGAAAGGTATTGCTCCTGGGAATAAAGTTTGGTTATCTGCAAAGAATATCAATACTAACAGACCTTCCAAGAAGCTCTCTGAGCGTTGGTTGGGTCCTTTTCTCAGTATTGAATGTATAGGATCTCATGCTTTCAAACTCCAACTCCCTGATCAATGGTCTTCCATCCATCCCGTTTTCCACGCTTCCCTTCTCAGACCCTACGCCTCAGACCCAGACTCTCCTAACCAGCATCCACCCCCAGAACCAGTGGAGATTGATGGCCAGGAAGAGTGGGAAGTTTCTCAGATCCTGGACTCCAAGATTAGACGTGGCAAACTCCTCTATTTAGTCAAATGGAAATGTTTTTTTAGAAGACTCTGAAAGAACCTCATGGTAACCAGTAGCCAATCTCACCAACTGTTCAGACCTCCTCCACGACTTCCACGCACTCTATCCTTCCAAACCCAAACCCTCATAATTGCCATTCTGGTTCCCCAATCAACTCCATCCATTTCCTTGTGCTTCCTCCATAATTCAAAAAATTTTTCACTCCCAATCTCCCAAAACAATAAACCAAATCTCCATTTCATCCATCTACATCCAAAAAAAATTAAAAGAAAACAAACAAATTTTCCATCTACCACTTCCTTTCAATCTTATCAATCAAATCAGTAATTTTAGCTACCCAAACACTAGCCAATTTTATCTTCCTTCCCTCATATTCCTCCTTATCTTTAGCAGTAGCTCCCAACTCATATGTTACACCAGAAAAAGATTCTAGCTCTGCCAACACTTCCTTTTTTGCCTCCTTCTTCTCCTTCTTCTTCTCCACTTCTTCCCCATTATTCAAACTCCACCCAAAAAAGGCATTGCTCCTGGAATCCTTTGAAAACCTCCAAAGACTTCTTTCAATCTCCTTCAAGTCCCCCACTGGATCATCTTCAATAGTATCCATGGGTCCAACTACTTTTCCTCCAGAGCAAGCATAAAAACCAATATCCCCCTGGGTCACTTTCCTATATCCACCTATCACTCCATCCTCAGCCAGTAACCTCCCGACCAACTCTCCAACAGACTGAGGGCCGGGGGAATCATCCTCCAATTCTATAACTTCTTTACCCTTTCCCTTACCCTGCTCCACTCCACCTCCTTCCCTTTCCATGTTTCCTGTTTCTTCTTCTTCTTCGTCCTCTTCTTCTTCTTCCTCTTCTTCCTCTTCCTCTTCTTCATCATTGTCAGGCTCTCCAGGAGCATCTTCATCCTTGTCCTCCTCTCGTCCCGCCCTCCTCAACTTTGACTTTGACAGGTTTGACTTTGACTTCGATAGGGGCGGCGGCGGCGTTCCTGGCGGTCGGCTCCCCAACAGTTCAAACCAATTTTGAATTTTAAATTTTGACATCTCTTCGACGCTTCGACGCCTCTTCAATCCCCTCTCCGCTACCTCGCCCATGCTTTTATTGGATCACCACCGCTTTGACCGCCCTTCTACGCGGCTCATTCACCTCGACCACCTCGCGTCAAACTTCGACGGGTTCAACCCCGTTTCAACCTTTGACCATTGAACTTTGACGGCACCAACCTTTGATCTTCAAACTTTGACAGGTTCAACCTTTGATTGTCGAACTTCGATGGATTCGATTCAACCTTTTTGAACTTCAATCGGTTTGACCACCTTTTGGCTTGCTTCAACCGTTTCGATGGTGGTTTGACCGTCTTTGACCAGGCCGGCCTGGCTTTGACGGAGGTTTGGTTGACCCCCTACGCACTTGGAATCCGCAATTGAACTAATCAAAGATGAATAAGGGGTCCCCCAACGCACGTCCATCGCGTTCGAACTGGTTGCTCCCTTCTTTGATGTACCGTCCAACGCCAGCTGTCCCTTCCTCCTCAATTCTGTTCGGCGCCTCTCCATTCTCCTCATCTTCTGCTTCAGCGCCTCCACTACGATAGTAAAATCACGGCTGGAGTCAGCCTATCTAAACAGCAAAAAAAAAAAGAAGAAGAGAGAAAAATTCACCGTCTGAAGCCCCTACCCTACTCTCCACGCCTAGCAACACGCTCAAATCGTCCGGTGCCTCCTTCACTTTGAAGTTAGGACACAACTTGTCCTTCACCCAAACAACTGGTCCTAGTAATTTTCTTCCAGCGTTGTGAGCTCCAGAACAGGGTCTTTTGTATTGTTGACAATACTCGCACTTCCCAGACTTGGGAGTGATGCTGGTAATGCACATCTTGTCAGTCTCTGCACACCGGAAACAAGGAGGGAAATACTGGTTGACAGGGTGATAACCGTTGGTGATTTCCATACTGAATGAGGGGGTGGAAGATCTACTGTAAGGGGAAAGGGATGGACAGGTATCAGGTGGCAATGGTGATGGATATGGTGGGGGCAAAGATAGTTCAGTCCACTTGAAGATCTCAAAATACTCTCACCCCTTCTTATGGGTATCAGGAGCTACCCCTTCCTCTTCTGGGGGGGTACTGTCATAACCAAATTGACTCAGTCTCCTCCGGCTTACTCAGCCCTCAGTCAACCTCAGCCCAGCTCAATCACACTCCACTACTGAACATCCTGAAGTATCTCCCTGCATATCCTGCAGCCTTTAGGTAATCTCCCAGGCACACCCTCTACCTCTCTATGGCTTGGTGCATCCTCATCTCTCCTTCAAACCCTATCTAGCATGAGAAGTACATACAGTAAAACCATAGTACATACTCCTGGCTGGACAACCCATACTCCAGCTCAGTACATGACCTTCCTGGACAGGCCCATTACTCAATCTTTCAATCTGCAACCTTCAACCCAATTGGTCCACATGTAATGCCATGGGCCTCCCAGCCCAGCACCAGTCATCCAATCCTCAAGGCCTCCTCTCAGCTCTCACATATACTGGCCTCTCTTCTCCTCTTGGACTAATTCCCCCAAGGAATTAGTATACTACTTCTTATAGGTTAGCCCCTCATCCAATAGGTTTCATCTCAGCACAAGAAAGCCAATCAACCTACCTTACTCACCTCACCTATCCCTCTGGTGTTACTCTTACAGGATTCCCTCATCAGATCCTTCAGAGCCTTACTCCTGGACTCATCTCCTCATCCTTGTCCTTACTTTACATCCCCTCCTCATTTGCAATCAACCTCTTATCTCTATCCTGAGTTCTGTGAGCAGTAGTGCTTGTGCCATCAGCCCCTTGCACGCCAGGGGCAGTTGTGACAATAGCTTGAGTAGGAATGCTTTGCCCAATAATCCAGGTAACCCTGCTTATGAACCAGAGGATAATGATATATTTCCTATACTGAATATTAACATACTTGATATTGAGGCTCCTATTCTAGTAATCCACTCTATGAACTGGATGAATCTATTTTCAATTCTATCAAGGAGGCTTAGAGCTCTGATATGAAGAATCTAATCACCATTATGGAAAGTACTTCGCCATTATCTGAACTGATTAATAGTCTACCTGAACCTCTTCTGAAACATTACAAATCAGGAGGGTTCACCTTATGGGATGGTCTAGTATACTACAGGCACCAGCATTCAATTTTCATAGTCTTAACTAAGATAGAACTCATCAAACATATCCTGGCTGGTTGCCATGATAAACCCTCTTCTGGAAAGTTATCTACTGATAAGAACTTAGAAAAGGTCAAAAAAACTGCTTGGTGGATGAATTGGAGAGATTACACTATCCAATATGTTACCAGTTGTGAAACTTGTCAGAAGTCCCATAGGACCAGTGGGAAAAATTTTGTTCTACTACAGAAGATTGTTGAACCCAAGAAACAATGGGAAATCATCAATATGCAGTTTTCAACTGGATTACCCCCAGGAGGTGCTTATTCCTACAACTCAGTCCTGGTTATAGTAGATAGGTTCTCAAAGAAAACAAATTTTCTACCTAATCACAAGGAAGACAATGCTATGGAAGTTGCCTTGTTATTCTGGAATAGAACCATTGATGATGTTGGAGTACCCAAGATTTTTATCAGTGATAGAGACAAAAAATTTACCTCTGAGTTCTGGAGAAACCTTCATGACATACAAGGAACTACCTTAGCTTTCTCTACAGCTTATAACCATCAGATGGATGGTTTAGCTGGAAGAATGATTCAGACCCTAGAAGATATGCTCAGAAGGTTCTGTTGCTTAGGTATAGAATATAAGAATTCTGATGGTTATTGCCATTAATGGGTTAGTCTTTCAGCCTCCTGGATTCCAAGAGCCTTGCTATCCTTTAGCAACCAGAGGTGATAGAATAAATAATAAATTTATTATTTAATAAATGCAGCAAAAATCCGTAAAATATTTGGATTAAGCTTATTGCAAGGTTAAGTGGTTTGGTTATGGTTTATTGTTTCAAATCAAAATGAATAAATTGATTATTAAATATTTTTATTGAGGGGCCAAAATTATATTGAAGATATTTAACACCTCACTTCAGGGATTTCAGTATGAAAACACATAGTCCTGGTTACTTTGGGCTCTTTAGTTTCAAGTATATTTTAACCAAAGATAATATGTAAATAAAATACACGGTGGAGTGGCAGGGCCTTGTAACCAAGCTGCCACAACAGAGAAAGGATAATAAAGCTCACTGATATATTATTAAATACTTTGGGTATCTGTTTGAGATGTGCACTGGTGGGTTAAACCTGTATACTGTGGTTATAAGGTTTTTCAGCAGTTTTAATTGATAAAAAAGAGGTTGAGGAGGGATATTATTGATCAGAATCAGCCATAAATCACTTACTTATCTCTTATAAGTGCTTGATTACCTTGGAACGGTGTAAGACTCCAAATGGTTCTAGGCTGTGGCAGTTCTGTGGAGGGGAAAGGTGCTTTTTAGGCTGCCCTCCTGAGTGTTACAAAAATATTTAAATGTAACCAAGATCAAAGTCCAGAACCTAGTAAACAAGGGTCCAAATGTAAGAGGATAAAGATGATAGTAGTGGGTAGCTAGGGAAACAACACTATCTGAGGCAAGATGATGCCAGGGGAAACTTGAATAGAAGAAGTCAAGGATTGTTCAGAGTTCAGCAAGAAAAGGCAATTGTAAGTGACAACGTCCACAAGCTAATAGCTCTGGTTGTCAACAGAAGCTTAGGAAAAATAAAATCAATCCCAAACAACCTCCAGGTTCTCAATGAACCTGGCCAACTTTCCCCACCAAGCACTTGAAGGGTACCAGATTACTGTGGGTGGTAGCACAAGAAAAAGCTAATTGTTTGATGACGCTCTAGAAGCAAAAAAATAACTGATTCAAAAAAGAATAACCCAACACTCCTCAAGGGAATCAAGAATAGTGTGGCGGAATTCAACTTTGAAAGAAGTGAAGGTAGGTTTAACACTCCAGGTTTTAAGCTTAATAAAACCTCTTCAGTCAAACTTGAATGGTTCTGGAAAGATAATCAAAGGATGATCAGGACCAGTATGGTCGGATAAAGGGATCAGGAGTGGTGTAACACACTCAAGAATTCAATCAGTCAAATTCTTCATCAACCAGCAAAGCTATTGGTTGGTGATAAAGATCAAGGATCAGGTTTTGAGTATGGAGGCTCAAGGATCAAGGGGCAATCATGGATATACCCAAATTTTAGTCTCAGATAAAAGGGAATGAGAGCCCACAGATGATTAATTTCAAGATGATGGTGATGGTGTTCTCTTTCTGGTAAGGTGCCATATGATGTGCCTCCCAAAAGACAGGGGACAGCCCCTTCTTATATGGGCAGGAGGCCCTGTTAGACTATGTACAACTGATTCTACAAATAGAGCGGATTTTTTTTTTCTATGATGATCAGAAGAATTGATTGCGCGGCCGGTGGAAATCCCACCTCCCCGACCGGGGTGGGATCTTTCTCATCCCTTCAACATCTCTTGCGTCCGTCCGCGGATGGGCGTGCGCAACAACACCAGGATCGCCCAACCCTCACCCAAAGGCGCAAGGGGTGGGAAAGAAAATGAACCAGACCTCCCGGGTGTGTCCGGGGGTGGTAGACAATGCTTTTCCACCCCCGCCCAAAGATGGAAGGGGGGTGGGAGAGTCCCAGGGGGAAGTTGAGGGAGTTGTTGTTGAGATTTTATTGATCTTGATTTGAGTGAGATTGGATGGGAGGATGATGGCGGCCCAGCCAAGGAATCCCACGCAGTGAGATGCCGCGCAGGACCAGCTGGTTAGGGCCGGAAACCAGCGCTGCAAAGCCGGGGCTTGCGGCCCCAGCTTGCTCCCCCTCCCCTTGCTTGCCTTTGCAAGGGGGATGGGGGAGAGCTGGCTGGGTTGAACCAGCCCAAAACCTGCCAAAACAGTGCAGTTGGTTAAGGCAGGGTGGACCTGACCACCCCCTTGCCCAAGGAGGTGGCGGAACTGGCCGCAAGTGTAGCCACCGGCAGGTGGGGGGAAATTCATCACCCCTCCACCAATGAGCATGTGAAGCAACCAAGCAGGGGTGCTCTCCCCCCCCTTTACTGAGGGGGAGGAGCGATGGGCCTGGGGGGACCTGATCACCTCCCAGGCCAACGTTCTTGACAACGCCCTGGGGGTATTGAACCCCAGGGCCCCTGGTGAGGGGATTTGACCGCCCCCACCAGGGATTTGAGAGAAAGAGGGGGGGGACAGCATGTCTACTGGTCACACCCCCCCATGTGAGTCTGAGACCAGACCCAGGTGTGCCCTGGGTCCCACCTGGCCCATTTGAGGGGTCAGGGGCTGGCGCATGAGGCAAGCAGCCCATAAAAAATGTGTGGAGGTCATTATGGCTGGCTGTAACAGACAACCAGCCAAGGGGATTGAACAGCAAGGGGCTGGTTCAGCCCCATAATGGTGGAAACACTGGAATGGACCAGAATAGGCCTGTCGTAAGGGTTCAGGAACTGACGCCATGCAGGCTGATGTAGTCCCAGGCAAGTAACAAGGCCAGTAGAGCCTGTAGAGCTCTTTTGGGGTGGAAAATTTGCTTTTTGGCTTGTTGTATCATGCGCTCACAAGAGGCCAATCTTTTGTACTTAAGGAGCTCTTCTCCCTGCTGTTTTTCATCCATTCATTCATCATTCCAATAAAATTCATCCAACATGTTGCCCCAATGTGAGAGCCCCATTAGCCAATATTGACACCCAGTGTCCAGCATTTCTTTTCCTTTAAATAATGCTCATTTTCCTAAGATAATTGCTGGCCATAATTCTAACAAATTATCAGTTTCATCATCATCATTATTTCCAAGCAAGATAGACCCTTATACCTTACTTTGGACAACCTCAAGGACCTCAAGTTTTCCAAGAAGAGGTCTTATATCCCAGAGTCCAGCTCCACCAAGTTAGTTTTGAATAGTCAGAACTATAATGCTTGGTCTGTCCTTATGGACAGTGAGTTGGATAACATCTGTTGTGGGAATATTATGAAGGGAGATGATACTTTGATCAGTTCAGAAGGGGAGAAGAAGGCCTATCATCTTATTCTTAGGCACTTGGATGAGCATCATGTAACATGGGTTGCTGATTCTCTGTTGGAGGAACAGAAGAGGAAGGGGAGTGTTTTATGGAAAATGCTCAAGTCAAAGTATGCTGGTGACTCTGTTCATCAAAAGGGGATTGCTTTCAATATATTGTTTAAGTTGAAATTTTGCAACTGTAAACAATTTGTGGGGGAAGCTAGATCTAGTATTTCTCAGTTCAAGTAATCTGGGCTGAACATGGATCCTGAGTATTTGTCACTCTTAATTCTTCAACAGCTGCCAAAAGAATATGATTCCTTGTTCAGGATCATATCGCAGTTGGATCCCCTTCCAGGAGAAGAGGATGTGCTTAGAAGGATTGAAAAGGATGATCTTCAATTCAAGATTAAGGATAGCACAGGAACTTCTCTGGTGGGCAAGACAGGAAAATCTGGGGAGAAGGAAAAGGCCAAAAAGGATTTATCAAAGTTCTTGTGTTATAATTGTCAGACAAAGGGGCACTATGCAAAGGATTGCAAGGAGGCCAAGAAGAGGAAGAAATCCGAGGAAAGTTAAAATAAAGACACAGAGGTCAACCTTGCCATTGAAAATGTTGCTATGGTGGCAGTGGATGTTTCAATGGAACAAGCTGTTGTGGAACAAGTCCCCAACAAGAAGGCTAAAATCAAAGAGGATCAAGAGATGGACTTGATTGATTATGAAGTATGTAATCTTAAACTTGAAAATGAGAGCTTATCAGTGGCTGATAATTCTTCATTCCTTACAGGAGGATCGTTGAAGGAGGATGTTCTTGTTTTGATTGATTCTGATTGTACAGACCACATGTTTTGTGAGCAAAATTTGTTTTCAAAAATTAGAGATTTTGATGGTGTTGTAAATATTGGCCAAAAAGGAAGAACAATCCAGATTAAGGGGATTGGAAAAGTTATTATTACAAATCACATGGGTTTCAAAATAATTTTTGAGAAAGTGTTCTATGTACCAGATTTGCCTTATAACCTTGTGTCTCTTGGAGTGCTCTGGAAAAAGGGTTTCCAGATTTGTTATCTTAAAGAAAATAAGTTTGTTATTGATTTGAATGGGAGAACTATCCTGAGTGGAAAAGTTTGGAATAATTTTCTCTGTGCTGACTTGTTCAAGATTTCAGCTCTGAGCACTTTTGCTCACAATAGGAGTGGCCATAAGGTAAAGGACAGCAACTGTGAGAGTTGTACCTTAGGGGCCAAGACCAGGAATTGTTTCTCAAAGAGTAGAGACCACACAGAAGTTCCTAGAGAGGAATTCTCCATTGATTTGGCAGGGCCATTTTCATCAGTGTCTCTTGGAGGGGCAAGATACTTCATCAATTTGGTTGATACAGAAACTAATTTTGTTTGGTTAAAACAAATAAGATCAAAGGATCAAACCACAGAGGAGGTTTCAGTAATCTTCAAAGTCTGGAAACAGAATGGTTTGATGAGGGAGATCAAGAGGTTTATTAATGATGGAGGGGGTGAGTTTGTGAGTAAAGTTTTTGAGAAACTATTGAATGATTATGGTATCACTTATATAGTTACTACTGCTAGTACCCCACAAAACAATGGAATAGTTGAGTGGATGAATAGGACTTTATTGGAAAAAGTCAGAACTATTATTCTACCAAAGTTTTTATGGGCTGAGTTGGTGGGCACAGTGTGTCTGTTGCACAACATTGTAAGTGTTAATGGGCAGTGTCCTCATTATCAGTTTTGGAAGTTGTACCCCAAAAATCACACCTTAGAACAATTGGTTGCTTGGTGTATTATAGTGTCCACCATAATGAGATGGTTCAAAAGTTAGATCCTAGAGCCAGAACAGGGCACTTGTGGGCTATCACTTCATAAGTAAGTCATACAGGATTTATTTTCCAGGGACAAGAAGGGTTATCCTTAATAGGGATGTAAAATTTGAAGAAAGTACCTTTCCACTCAAAAGGGGTGAACCTAGTGCTGTTCAGGAATCACAGCAGGAAATAGCATTAGAGCCTATTTCCCCAGCAGAGGCTGGGGTGAATATCATTAGTGATGATATTGAGGTGGCAGATGTGCCACAGGAGGGTTCAGTACCCACTTCAGGGTAGTCTGTGGAATCAGAACCTGATGAGCCTCCACCTCCAGTTAGAAGGAGTGGCAGGATGAGAATGCATGTTGATAGGTATGGGGAATGAAGTCCCATTATGCTTCTGCGGAATATGAGGAAGATACACTTCAGGAACAGTGTATGCTTAATGAGATTCTACAGTTGAGTTCAGAAATGGGTAATAGAGTTAACCCAAATAGCTTTGGCCAAGCTATGAATTCTGATGAGAGAGCAAATTGGAAGACAGGTATTTTTGATTAATTTAATTCTCTAGAGAATAATAGTGTTTTTGAAGTGGTTAAGCGGGATTCAGTTCCAAAAGGAAAGACCATTGTTGGGTCTAGATTAGTATTAACAAAGAAGTTTGATACTAATGGATTTTTGAAGAGGTTCAAGGCTAGATGCGTTGCTCAGGGCTTCAAACAGAGAGAGGGTATTGATTACCAGGAAAATTTCTTGCCAACTGGAAGGCTTTCCACCTTCAGGTACATCGTTGCCTTGGAAGTGCAGTTGGGTGAAGAAATCAGACAGACTGATTTTGTGACTGAATACTTGAATTCAAAACTTGGAGAGGAAGAGACTGTTTATATGGCAATTCCTGATGGTTTCAAGGAATGGCTGGTTGAGACCAAGGCAGAATCTATGAAGAAAATCTGTGTGAGAAGTTTCCTCTCAGCAGATAAAGGGGAGTATGTCCTCAAGCTGTGCAGACCCCTGTATGGATTGAAGCAAGCAGCTAGGTCATGGTATAATACTATTAGCATGAAAATGATAGAGATTTTTTTCAAAACAAGTTAGGCTGACCCTTTTCTCTTTGTCAGAAAGGATGCAATTTTGTTTTTATGGGTTGATGACATTATCATTATTGGGAATGGTAAGGAGAGAGTCATGGAGACACTCAAAAAGGAGTTCAAGATAAAATATCTTGGTCTGGCACAGCAGGTTCTGGGAATGAAAGTTAGTAAGAGCAAGAATGGGATCAGGTTGGATCAGAACCATTATGTGTCAGCTCTACTTAAGCAGTATGGCTTGGAAGATGCAAGGGAGTTTTGTACTCCAATGCAGTCTAACATTTGGTTAGAAAAGTATACAGATGAAGAGCATCTAGAGTTTGTTCAATCTGGGAATGATTATAGATCAGCTATTGGATCTTTGAATTATTTGGGGCAGTGTACAAGGCTAGATATTACTTATGCAATTGGGATTTTGTCACAACATTTAGAGAAACGATGCATGAGGCATTGGTCAGTGTTTAAGAGAGTTATGAGGTATCTTAAAGGAACATGCAGTCTGTTCCTGCATTTCTCAACTACTGGGGCAATGATTGCGGATATATTAACTAAGGCGTTAGGTAGTAAAAAACATGAAGTTTTTGTGTCTAGTATGCAGATGGCATCCCTTTTGGATTAAGGGGGTGTGCTAAAATGCGGATGCACTCAGGTAATGTGCATAGGAGTGTGTAATCCAAATGGGATGAAAAAATGGCCCTTCACGGCAAATTGGACATCACATGGGCCATGTGGGCCTATGTGGGTGTTATTGGTTTTGGGCATTTGGGCGCCAAAACATGTTTTCATGGTCTTTTGGGACATGGGCTCTCACGGGCCCGCCAGATTGGATGTGCCACTATTACTTTGAATGATGATTGATTTTTTAAACCAGCAAGAACTATGACAGAATTGAAAACAATCTTAAAGACATCAGATGACTTGAAAATAAATGAGAATCCTAGAAAACAATGAATTGAGTTAATCAAACCAACAGTTGTGAAGACCTTACCCGGATTACAAATAAAACAGGATAACGGCTGAGACGGACATGATTATGATACAAAGAAGGAATTGGGATGGAATATGATGATGCTGGACACGAAGAGTGATTCTGAGTTAACCTGAGATCCATTGTCTAATACACAGGATTGATCTTACCAGTTAACAGAAGTTCAGATTGAATGCTCGAGGTCTATGTTGAGGAGAGCGATAATCGAGTAGACTGATGATTTTGAGTTGATGAGATTGAGCCTTGAGGTTTTGCGTGAAGGATGTGTGTGTGCGTGATGACAGAAGATTGAAGGAATTATAAAATGAAAGAAATACAATCCCAAATCCAGAAAACCATAATGAGAAAATGAAAAAGAAAATGTGAAAAGAAAAAGTGAAGAATGAAAATCAGAATCAGATGAGTCAACAGAATGAGATGTCGCAACCTGGATTTAAATTAAAGTGTCCTCATTGGAGTGAGACCACCCGCGGACAAAGATTACCTGCCAACATGTGACATCACCCGTGGATAACTTTCAGACAGGATCTTACAGCCACCCAAGCTAGATGGGCTTATTTGGGCATAAAAGGGCCCAAGCTTCATTATGGACATACTTGGCCAGACGTGCTGGCCCCCCAAAGTAGGTAATTCTCACAATTCAGGCTTGGGTCGGCCCATTGGGGCTGCCGCCTGTGTTGTGGCCCGCTTGGGTCCGCTGCCCGCGTCGCGGCTGGTTTGGGGCAGCTGGTGTTCCTTGGTACAGCCCAAATAGGGCCCAACGGCCCGCGCAGGGCTGTCGCGCGGCCAAGAGATCCCGCGGGGGCCTGGCTGGTTGCCCCCGGCAACCAGCGCTGCGGAGCCAGGGCTTGCAGCCCCGGCTTGCTCCCCCTCCCCTCAATTGCTGTTGCAAGGGGGATGGGGGTGAGCTGGCTGGGTTGAACCAGCCAGCGACCAGCCGCAACAGTGCTGTCGGTCAGGGCAGGGGGGACCTGACCACCTCCTTGCCCAAGGAGGTGGCGGCGCCGGCTGAAAGCGTAGTGAGCGGCAGGTGGGGGGGAATTCATCACCCCTCCACCATTGAGTGTGTGAAGCGACCAAGCAGGGGCGCTCTTCCCTCCCCCCTTTACCAAGGGGGAGGAGCGATGGGCCTGGGGGGACCTGATCACCTCCCAGGCCAACTTTCTTGACAACTCCCTGGGGGTATCAACCCCCAGGGCCCCTGGTGAGAGGATTTTACCGCCCCCACCAGGGATTTGAGAGAAAGAGGGGGGGACAGCATGTCCGCTGGTCACACCCCCCCATGTGAGTCTGAGACCGGACCCAGGTGTGCCCTGGGTCCCACTTGGTCCATTTGAGGGGCCAGGGGCTGTCTGCATGA
>JAOOQA010000021.1:721840-764799 GCA_025617555.3 Puccinia polysora | reverse complement strand
AACCCTACAAGCCTACATAGCAGAGAATGTAGAGAAAGGTTTCATCCACTCCAGCACTTCAAGCACTGGAGCACCTGTCCTTTTTGTTAAAAAGAAGGATGGGAGTCTGAGGTTGTGTGTTGACTACCGCAAACTCAACGCTGTCACCAGGAAGAACCGTTACCCGCTTCCTCCAATGACTTTCTTACTGACTTTCTTCTCAGGTTCTTCCATCTTCACCAAAATTGACCTCAGAGGCGCCTACATCTATTGCGCATCAAGGAAGGAGACAAACACCTAACAGAATTCAGATCTCAGTTTGGAAAGCTATGAATACCTGGTCATGCCCTTTGGGACTGACCAATGCCCAGCTTCTTTCCAAAATCTTATAAATGACATCCTTGCTGATCTCCTCACAATTTATGTGGTGGTTTACCTTGACAATATTCTGGTTTTCTCAAAAAACTTACAGGAACACATCCCTCAGGTGTGTGAAGTACTGACCAGACTCAGAAAACACAAGTTATATGCAAAAGCCTCCAAGTGCAACTTCCATGCACCCTCTGTGGACTATCTGGGCTACGTGATCTCAGGGGATGGGATCTTTAGGGACAACAACAAAGTCAAGACCATACTTACCTGGCCAACTCCTACAAACAGAACGGCTTTACAGTCTTTCCTTGGGTTTGCTAACTTCTATCGCAGGTTCATAAAGAACTAATCCAAACAGGTCTCTCACCTCACCTCTATCGCTGGAAACAGCTCCCCTTTGAACCTCACTCCTGAAGCCTTGCAACAATTTGAAAACATCAAGCAAGCGTTTACCCAGGCTCCAGTCCTTCGCCATTTTGATCACCTTCTGAGAACCTATGTTGAGACTGATGCCAGTGACTATGCCCTGGGAGTGGTCCTACACCAGGTTACTGCTGATAACACTAAACACCATATTGCCTTTGACAGCAGAAAAATGTCCAGTGCTGAACTCAACTATGAATCCATCACAAAGAGCTCCTTGCCATTGTTTTTGCCCTCCAGCAATGGAGGTCCTACCTCTTGAGCGTTACTGATCCTTTTGAAGTGCTAACTGATAATTCCTCTTTGAAGTATTTTATGTCTTACAAGGTCCTTACTAGAAGACAAGCCCGTCGGACAGAATTCCTCTCTGAATTCCATTTTCTGATCACTTACAGGCCTGGAAAACTCTCAACCATCCCAGATATCCTGTCACGTCGGGACAACGTGTATCCAGCGGGGGGAAGGCCATATTCTGAAAAGAATCCTGGAAATTTTCAACAGCTTCTGAAACAAGATGAAGTTGAAGCTTCTAAACTCTTTTTTATTTCTGCTAATAAACTTGAAAATCAACTGAGTGAATTGAATTCTGGTCAACAAGCTGACAAGTTATTTCAGGGAATCACTAAAAGATTGAATAAGATAGAAGAAGTAACTGATTACTCCTTAGACCCCTTTAGTGGCTTACTCCTGTTCCAGGGTAAAGTGGTCATACCTGACCAAGCTAACCAGCTTAAACAAAAAATACTCTATCAAAGACATGATTCTCCTCTTGCAGGTCACCCTGGCCAACAAAAGACCCTCAACCTCATCAAGAGATCCTTCTCCTGGAATGGAATGTCAAAGGATGTCAAGAACTACGTTTCAGCCTGCTACATTTGCAACAGGAACAAGGCAAGGCATGAAAAGAAACTAGGACTTCTCAAACCTCTTCCAATCCCCAATGGCCCTTGGACCTCTCTTTCTATGGACTTCATCTCTCAACTCCCTCTCTCCAATGGATTTGACTCTATCCTTGCTGTGGTGGAACGTTTCTCTAAGATGGCCCTCTTCATTAAAACAAGTGGTACACTGACTGAAGTAGAACTTGCTAACCTTTTCATCAGTCATGTTTTCTCCAAACATGGCCTACCTGCTGACATCATAAGTGACAAAGGCTCCCTATTCATCTCTTCTTTCTGGAAAACACTTTGTGAAAAACTACAGATACAAAGGAATCTCTCCATAGCCTACCACCCTGAAACAGATGGTCAAACTGAAAGAATCAATCAAGTACTAGAACAATACCTCAGAATGTATATCAGTTACCATCAGGACGACTGGGATACTTGGCTTCCCTTGGCAGAATTCTCTTACAACAACAGTGTCCACACTTCTACCCAGCAATCACCCTTCTTTACCCTCTATGGAAGGCACCAAAGCTTTGACTTCCTTCATGTCTTGGACAACCAACCTTCCAGTCACTACCTGGACCAGATTCAAAAGAACCAGATTCAATTAAAGAAAGAATTAAAAGAGTCTATGGATAAGTATAAGCACTATGCTTACTGTAATAGAAAAGAAATTCCGAAAGGTATTGCTCCTGGGAATAAAGTTTGGTTATCTGCAAAGAATATCAATACTAACAGACCTTCCAAGAAGCTCTCTGAGCGTTGGTTGGGTCCTTTTCTCAGTATTGAATGTATAGGATCTCATGCTTTCAAACTCCAACTCCCTGATCAATGGTCTTCCATCCATCCCGTTTTCCACGCTTCCCTTCTCAGACCCTACGCCTCAGACCCAGACTCTCCTAACCAGCATCCACCCCCAGAACCAGTGGAGATTGATGGCCAGGAAGAGTGGGAAGTTTCTCAGATCCTGGACTCCAAGATTAGACGTGGCAAACTCCTCTATTTAGTCAAATGGAAATGTTTTTTTAGAAGACTCTGAAAGAACCTCATGGTAACCAGTAGCCAATCTCACCAACTGTTCAGACCTCCTCCACGACTTCCACGCACTCTATCCTTCCAAACCCAAACCCTCATAATTGCCATTCTGGTTCCCCAATCAACTCCATCCATTTCCTTGTGCTTCCTCCATAATTCAAAAAATTTTTCACTCCCAATCTCCCAAAACAATAAACCAAATCTCCATTTCATCCATCTACATCCAAAAAAAATTAAAAGAAAACAAACAAATTTTCCATCTACCACTTCCTTTCAATCTTATCAATCAAATCAGTAATTTTAGCTACCCAAACACTAGCCAATTTTATCTTCCTTCCCTCATATTCCTCCTTATCTTTAGCAGTAGCTCCCAACTCATATGTTACACCAGAAAAAGATTCTAGCTCTGCCAACACTTCCTTTTTTGCCTCCTTCTTCTCCTTCTTCTTCTCCACTTCTTCCCCATTATTCAAACTCCACCCAAAAAAGGCATTGCTCCTGGAATCCTTTGAAAACCTCCAAAGACTTCTTTCAATCTCCTTCAAGTCCCCCACTGGATCATCTTCAATAGTATCCATGGGTCCAACTACTTTTCCTCCAGAGCAAGCATAAAAACCAATATCCCCCTGGGTCACTTTCCTATATCCACCTATCACTCCATCCTCAGCCAGTAACCTCCCGACCAACTCTCCAACAGACTGAGGGCCGGGGGAATCATCCTCCAATTCTATAACTTCTTTACCCTTTCCCTTACCCTGCTCCACTCCACCTCCTTCCCTTTCCATGTTTCCTGTTTCTTCTTCTTCTTCGTCCTCTTCTTCTTCTTCCTCTTCTTCCTCTTCCTCTTCTTCATCATTGTCAGGCTCTCCAGGAGCATCTTCATCCTTGTCCTCCTCTCGTCCCGCCCTCCTCAACTTTGACTTTGACAGGTTTGACTTTGACTTCGATAGGGGCGGCGGCGGCGTTCCTGGCGGTCGGCTCCCCAACAGTTCAAACCAATTTTGAATTTTAAATTTTGACATCTCTTCGACGCTTCGACGCCTCTTCAATCCCCTCTCCGCTACCTCGCCCATGCTTTTATTGGATCACCACCGCTTTGACCGCCCTTCTACGCGGCTCATTCACCTCGACCACCTCGCGTCAAACTTCGACGGGTTCAACCCCGTTTCAACCTTTGACCATTGAACTTTGACGGCACCAACCTTTGATCTTCAAACTTTGACAGGTTCAACCTTTGATTGTCGAACTTCGATGGATTCGATTCAACCTTTTTGAACTTCAATCGGTTTGACCACCTTTTGGCTTGCTTCAACCGTTTCGATGGTGGTTTGACCGTCTTTGACCAGGCCGGCCTGGCTTTGACGGAGGTTTGGTTGACCCCCTACGCACTTGGAATCCGCAATTGAACTAATCAAAGATGAATAAGGGGTCCCCCAACGCACGTCCATCGCGTTCGAACTGGTTGCTCCCTTCTTTGATGTACCGTCCAACGCCAGCTGTCCCTTCCTCCTCAATTCTGTTCGGCGCCTCTCCATTCTCCTCATCTTCTGCTTCAGCGCCTCCACTACGATAGTAAAATCACGGCTGGAGTCAGCCTATCTAAACAGCAAAAAAAAAAAGAAGAAGAGAGAAAAATTCACCGTCTGAAGCCCCTACCCTACTCTCCACGCCTAGCAACACGCTCAAATCGTCCGGTGCCTCCTTCACTTTGAAGTTAGGACACAACTTGTCCTTCACCCAAACAACTGGTCCTAGTAATTTTCTTCCAGCGTTGTGAGCTCCAGAACAGGGTCTTTTGTATTGTTGACAATACTCGCACTTCCCAGACTTGGGAGTGATGCTGGTAATGCACATCTTGTCAGTCTCTGCACACCGGAAACAAGGAGGGAAATACTGGTTGACAGGGTGATAACCGTTGGTGATTTCCATACTGAATGAGGGGGTGGAAGATCTACTGTAAGGGGAAAGGGATGGACAGGTATCAGGTGGCAATGGTGATGGATATGGTGGGGGCAAAGATAGTTCAGTCCACTTGAAGATCTCAAAATACTCTCACCCCTTCTTATGGGTATCAGGAGCTACCCCTTCCTCTTCTGGGGGGGTACTGTCATAACCAAATTGACTCAGTCTCCTCCGGCTTACTCAGCCCTCAGTCAACCTCAGCCCAGCTCAATCACACTCCACTACTGAACATCCTGAAGTATCTCCCTGCATATCCTGCAGCCTTTAGGTAATCTCCCAGGCACACCCTCTACCTCTCTATGGCTTGGTGCATCCTCATCTCTCCTTCAAACCCTATCTAGCATGAGAAGTACATACAGTAAAACCATAGTACATACTCCTGGCTGGACAACCCATACTCCAGCTCAGTACATGACCTTCCTGGACAGGCCCATTACTCAATCTTTCAATCTGCAACCTTCAACCCAATTGGTCCACATGTAATGCCATGGGCCTCCCAGCCCAGCACCAGTCATCCAATCCTCAAGGCCTCCTCTCAGCTCTCACATATACTGGCCTCTCTTCTCCTCTTGGACTAATTCCCCCAAGGAATTAGTATACTACTTCTTATAGGTTAGCCCCTCATCCAATAGGTTTCATCTCAGCACAAGAAAGCCAATCAACCTACCTTACTCACCTCACCTATCCCTCTGGTGTTACTCTTACAGGATTCCCTCATCAGATCCTTCAGAGCCTTACTCCTGGACTCATCTCCTCATCCTTGTCCTTACTTTACATCCCCTCCTCATTTGCAATCAACCTCTTATCTCTATCCTGAGTTCTGTGAGCAGTAGTGCTTGTGCCATCAGCCCCTTGCACGCCAGGGGCAGTTGTGACAATAGCTTGAGTAGGAATGCTTTGCCCAATAATCCAGGTAACCCTGCTTATGAACCAGAGGATAATGATATATTTCCTATACTGAATATTAACATACTTGATATTGAGGCTCCTATTCTAGTAATCCACTCTATGAACTGGATGAATCTATTTTCAATTCTATCAAGGAGGCTTAGAGCTCTGATATGAAGAATCTAATCACCATTATGGAAAGTACTTCGCCATTATCTGAACTGATTAATAGTCTACCTGAACCTCTTCTGAAACATTACAAATCAGGAGGGTTCACCTTATGGGATGGTCTAGTATACTACAGGCACCAGCATTCAATTTTCATAGTCTTAACTAAGATAGAACTCATCAAACATATCCTGGCTGGTTGCCATGATAAACCCTCTTCTGGAAAGTTATCTACTGATAAGAACTTAGAAAAGGTCAAAAAAACTGCTTGGTGGATGAATTGGAGAGATTACACTATCCAATATGTTACCAGTTGTGAAACTTGTCAGAAGTCCCATAGGACCAGTGGGAAAAATTTTGTTCTACTACAGAAGATTGTTGAACCCAAGAAACAATGGGAAATCATCAATATGCAGTTTTCAACTGGATTACCCCCAGGAGGTGCTTATTCCTACAACTCAGTCCTGGTTATAGTAGATAGGTTCTCAAAGAAAACAAATTTTCTACCTAATCACAAGGAAGACAATGCTATGGAAGTTGCCTTGTTATTCTGGAATAGAACCATTGATGATGTTGGAGTACCCAAGATTTTTATCAGTGATAGAGACAAAAAATTTACCTCTGAGTTCTGGAGAAACCTTCATGACATACAAGGAACTACCTTAGCTTTCTCTACAGCTTATAACCATCAGATGGATGGTTTAGCTGGAAGAATGATTCAGACCCTAGAAGATATGCTCAGAAGGTTCTGTTGCTTAGGTATAGAATATAAGAATTCTGATGGTTATTGCCATTAATGGGTTAGTCTTTCAGCCTCCTGGATTCCAAGAGCCTTGCTATCCTTTAGCAACCAGAGGTGATAGAATAAATAATAAATTTATTATTTAATAAATGCAGCAAAAATCCGTAAAATATTTGGATTAAGCTTATTGCAAGGTTAAGTGGTTTGGTTATGGTTTATTGTTTCAAATCAAAATGAATAAATTGATTATTAAATATTTTTATTGAGGGGCCAAAATTATATTGAAGATATTTAACACCTCACTTCAGGGATTTCAGTATGAAAACACATAGTCCTGGTTACTTTGGGCTCTTTAGTTTCAAGTATATTTTAACCAAAGATAATATGTAAATAAAATACACGGTGGAGTGGCAGGGCCTTGTAACCAAGCTGCCACAACAGAGAAAGGATAATAAAGCTCACTGATATATTATTAAATACTTTGGGTATCTGTTTGAGATGTGCACTGGTGGGTTAAACCTGTATACTGTGGTTATAAGGTTTTTCAGCAGTTTTAATTGATAAAAAAGAGGTTGAGGAGGGATATTATTGATCAGAATCAGCCATAAATCACTTACTTATCTCTTATAAGTGCTTGATTACCTTGGAACGGTGTAAGACTCCAAATGGTTCTAGGCTGTGGCAGTTCTGTGGAGGGGAAAGGTGCTTTTTAGGCTGCCCTCCTGAGTGTTACAAAAATATTTAAATGTAACCAAGATCAAAGTCCAGAACCTAGTAAACAAGGGTCCAAATGTAAGAGGATAAAGATGATAGTAGTGGGTAGCTAGGGAAACAACACTATCTGAGGCAAGATGATGCCAGGGGAAACTTGAATAGAAGAAGTCAAGGATTGTTCAGAGTTCAGCAAGAAAAGGCAATTGTAAGTGACAACGTCCACAAGCTAATAGCTCTGGTTGTCAACAGAAGCTTAGGAAAAATAAAATCAATCCCAAACAACCTCCAGGTTCTCAATGAACCTGGCCAACTTTCCCCACCAAGCACTTGAAGGGTACCAGATTACTGTGGGTGGTAGCACAAGAAAAAGCTAATTGTTTGATGACGCTCTAGAAGCAAAAAAATAACTGATTCAAAAAAGAATAACCCAACACTCCTCAAGGGAATCAAGAATAGTGTGGCGGAATTCAACTTTGAAAGAAGTGAAGGTAGGTTTAACACTCCAGGTTTTAAGCTTAATAAAACCTCTTCAGTCAAACTTGAATGGTTCTGGAAAGATAATCAAAGGATGATCAGGACCAGTATGGTCGGATAAAGGGATCAGGAGTGGTGTAACACACTCAAGAATTCAATCAGTCAAATTCTTCATCAACCAGCAAAGCTATTGGTTGGTGATAAAGATCAAGGATCAGGTTTTGAGTATGGAGGCTCAAGGATCAAGGGGCAATCATGGATATACCCAAATTTTAGTCTCAGATAAAAGGGAATGAGAGCCCACAGATGATTAATTTCAAGATGATGGTGATGGTGTTCTCTTTCTGGTAAGGTGCCATATGATGTGCCTCCCAAAAGACAGGGGACAGCCCCTTCTTATATGGGCAGGAGGCCCTGTTAGACTATGTACAACTGATTCTACAAATAGAGCGGATTTTTTTTTTCTATGATGATCAGAAGAATTGATTGCGCGGCCGGTGGAAATCCCACCTCCCCGACCGGGGTGGGATCTTTCTCATCCCTTCAACATCTCTTGCGTCCGTCCGCGGATGGGCGTGCGCAACAACACCAGGATCGCCCAACCCTCACCCAAAGGCGCAAGGGGTGGGAAAGAAAATGAACCAGACCTCCCGGGTGTGTCCGGGGGTGGTAGACAATGCTTTTCCACCCCCGCCCAAAGATGGAAGGGGGGTGGGAGAGTCCCAGGGGGAAGTTGAGGGAGTTGTTGTTGAGATTTTATTGATCTTGATTTGAGTGAGATTGGATGGGAGGATGATGGCGGCCCAGCCAAGGAATCCCACGCAGTGAGATGCCGCGCAGGACCAGCTGGTTAGGGCCGGAAACCAGCGCTGCAAAGCCGGGGCTTGCGGCCCCAGCTTGCTCCCCCTCCCCTTGCTTGCCTTTGCAAGGGGGATGGGGGAGAGCTGGCTGGGTTGAACCAGCCCAAAACCTGCCAAAACAGTGCAGTTGGTTAAGGCAGGGTGGACCTGACCACCCCCTTGCCCAAGGAGGTGGCGGAACTGGCCGCAAGTGTAGCCACCGGCAGGTGGGGGGAAATTCATCACCCCTCCACCAATGAGCATGTGAAGCAACCAAGCAGGGGTGCTCTCCCCCCCCTTTACTGAGGGGGAGGAGCGATGGGCCTGGGGGGACCTGATCACCTCCCAGGCCAACGTTCTTGACAACGCCCTGGGGGTATTGAACCCCAGGGCCCCTGGTGAGGGGATTTGACCGCCCCCACCAGGGATTTGAGAGAAAGAGGGGGGGGACAGCATGTCTACTGGTCACACCCCCCCATGTGAGTCTGAGACCAGACCCAGGTGTGCCCTGGGTCCCACCTGGCCCATTTGAGGGGTCAGGGGCTGGCGCATGAGGCAAGCAGCCCATAAAAAATGTGTGGAGGTCATTATGGCTGGCTGTAACAGACAACCAGCCAAGGGGATTGAACAGCAAGGGGCTGGTTCAGCCCCATAATGGTGGAAACACTGGAATGGACCAGAATAGGCCTGTCGTAAGGGTTCAGGAACTGACGCCATGCAGGCTGATGTAGTCCCAGGCAAGTAACAAGGCCAGTAGAGCCTGTAGAGCTCTTTTGGGGTGGAAAATTTGCTTTTTGGCTTGTTGTATCATGCGCTCACAAGAGGCCAATCTTTTGTACTTAAGGAGCTCTTCTCCCTGCTGTTTTTCATCCATTCATTCATCATTCCAATAAAATTCATCCAACATGTTGCCCCAATGTGAGAGCCCCATTAGCCAATATTGACACCCAGTGTCCAGCATTTCTTTTCCTTTAAATAATGCTCATTTTCCTAAGATAATTGCTGGCCATAATTCTAACAAATTATCAGTTTCATCATCATCATTATTTCCAAGCAAGATAGACCCTTATACCTTACTTTGGACAACCTCAAGGACCTCAAGTTTTCCAAGAAGAGGTCTTATATCCCAGAGTCCAGCTCCACCAAGTTAGTTTTGAATAGTCAGAACTATAATGCTTGGTCTGTCCTTATGGACAGTGAGTTGGATAACATCTGTTGTGGGAATATTATGAAGGGAGATGATACTTTGATCAGTTCAGAAGGGGAGAAGAAGGCCTATCATCTTATTCTTAGGCACTTGGATGAGCATCATGTAACATGGGTTGCTGATTCTCTGTTGGAGGAACAGAAGAGGAAGGGGAGTGTTTTATGGAAAATGCTCAAGTCAAAGTATGCTGGTGACTCTGTTCATCAAAAGGGGATTGCTTTCAATATATTGTTTAAGTTGAAATTTTGCAACTGTAAACAATTTGTGGGGGAAGCTAGATCTAGTATTTCTCAGTTCAAGTAATCTGGGCTGAACATGGATCCTGAGTATTTGTCACTCTTAATTCTTCAACAGCTGCCAAAAGAATATGATTCCTTGTTCAGGATCATATCGCAGTTGGATCCCCTTCCAGGAGAAGAGGATGTGCTTAGAAGGATTGAAAAGGATGATCTTCAATTCAAGATTAAGGATAGCACAGGAACTTCTCTGGTGGGCAAGACAGGAAAATCTGGGGAGAAGGAAAAGGCCAAAAAGGATTTATCAAAGTTCTTGTGTTATAATTGTCAGACAAAGGGGCACTATGCAAAGGATTGCAAGGAGGCCAAGAAGAGGAAGAAATCCGAGGAAAGTTAAAATAAAGACACAGAGGTCAACCTTGCCATTGAAAATGTTGCTATGGTGGCAGTGGATGTTTCAATGGAACAAGCTGTTGTGGAACAAGTCCCCAACAAGAAGGCTAAAATCAAAGAGGATCAAGAGATGGACTTGATTGATTATGAAGTATGTAATCTTAAACTTGAAAATGAGAGCTTATCAGTGGCTGATAATTCTTCATTCCTTACAGGAGGATCGTTGAAGGAGGATGTTCTTGTTTTGATTGATTCTGATTGTACAGACCACATGTTTTGTGAGCAAAATTTGTTTTCAAAAATTAGAGATTTTGATGGTGTTGTAAATATTGGCCAAAAAGGAAGAACAATCCAGATTAAGGGGATTGGAAAAGTTATTATTACAAATCACATGGGTTTCAAAATAATTTTTGAGAAAGTGTTCTATGTACCAGATTTGCCTTATAACCTTGTGTCTCTTGGAGTGCTCTGGAAAAAGGGTTTCCAGATTTGTTATCTTAAAGAAAATAAGTTTGTTATTGATTTGAATGGGAGAACTATCCTGAGTGGAAAAGTTTGGAATAATTTTCTCTGTGCTGACTTGTTCAAGATTTCAGCTCTGAGCACTTTTGCTCACAATAGGAGTGGCCATAAGGTAAAGGACAGCAACTGTGAGAGTTGTACCTTAGGGGCCAAGACCAGGAATTGTTTCTCAAAGAGTAGAGACCACACAGAAGTTCCTAGAGAGGAATTCTCCATTGATTTGGCAGGGCCATTTTCATCAGTGTCTCTTGGAGGGGCAAGATACTTCATCAATTTGGTTGATACAGAAACTAATTTTGTTTGGTTAAAACAAATAAGATCAAAGGATCAAACCACAGAGGAGGTTTCAGTAATCTTCAAAGTCTGGAAACAGAATGGTTTGATGAGGGAGATCAAGAGGTTTATTAATGATGGAGGGGGTGAGTTTGTGAGTAAAGTTTTTGAGAAACTATTGAATGATTATGGTATCACTTATATAGTTACTACTGCTAGTACCCCACAAAACAATGGAATAGTTGAGTGGATGAATAGGACTTTATTGGAAAAAGTCAGAACTATTATTCTACCAAAGTTTTTATGGGCTGAGTTGGTGGGCACAGTGTGTCTGTTGCACAACATTGTAAGTGTTAATGGGCAGTGTCCTCATTATCAGTTTTGGAAGTTGTACCCCAAAAATCACACCTTAGAACAATTGGTTGCTTGGTGTATTATAGTGTCCACCATAATGAGATGGTTCAAAAGTTAGATCCTAGAGCCAGAACAGGGGCACTTGTGGGCTATCACTTCATAAGTAAGTCATACAGGATTTATTTTCCAGGGACAAGAAGGGTTATCCTTAATAGGGATGTAAAATTTGAAGAAAGTACCTTTCCACTCAAAAGGGGTGAACCTAGTGCTGTTCAGGAATCACAGCAGGAAATAGCATTAGAGCCTATTTCCCCAGCAGAGGCTGGGGTGAATATCATTAGTGATGATATTGAGGTGGCAGATGTGCCACAGGAGGGTTCAGTACCCACTTCAGGGTAGTCTGTGGAATCAGAACCTGATGAGCCTCCACCTCCAGTTAGAAGGAGTGGCAGGATGAGAATGCATGTTGATAGGTATGGGGAATGGAAGTCCCATTATGCTTCTGCGGAATATGAGGAAGATACACTTCAGGAACAGTGTATGCTTAATGAGATTCTACAGTTGAGTTCAGAAATGGGTAATAGAGTTAACCCAAATAGCTTTGGCCAAGCTATGAATTCTGATGAGAGAGCAAATTGGAAGACAGGTATTTTTGATTAATTTAATTCTCTAGAGAATAATAGTGTTTTTGAAGTGGTTAAGCGGGATTCAGTTCCAAAAGGAAAGACCATTGTTGGGTCTAGATTAGTATTAACAAAGAAGTTTGATACTAATGGATTTTTGAAGAGGTTCAAGGCTAGATGCGTTGCTCAGGGCTTCAAACAGAGAGAGGGTATTGATTACCAGGAAAATTTCTTGCCAACTGGAAGGCTTTCCACCTTCAGGTACATCGTTGCCTTGGAAGTGCAGTTGGGTGAAGAAATCAGACAGACTGATTTTGTGACTGAATACTTGAATTCAAAACTTGGAGAGGAAGAGACTGTTTATATGGCAATTCCTGATGGTTTCAAGGAATGGCTGGTTGAGACCAAGGCAGAATCTATGAAGAAAATCTGTGTGAGAAGTTTCCTCTCAGCAGATAAAGGGGAGTATGTCCTCAAGCTGTGCAGACCCCTGTATGGATTGAAGCAAGCAGCTAGGTCATGGTATAATACTATTAGCATGAAAATGATAGAGATTTTTTTCAAAACAAGTTAGGCTGACCCTTTTCTCTTTGTCAGAAAGGATGCAATTTTGTTTTTATGGGTTGATGACATTATCATTATTGGGAATGGTAAGGAGAGAGTCATGGAGACACTCAAAAAGGAGTTCAAGATAAAATATCTTGGTCTGGCACAGCAGGTTCTGGGAATGAAAGTTAGTAAGAGCAAGAATGGGATCAGGTTGGATCAGAACCATTATGTGTCAGCTCTACTTAAGCAGTATGGCTTGGAAGATGCAAGGGAGTTTTGTACTCCAATGCAGTCTAACATTTGGTTAGAAAAGTATACAGATGAAGAGCATCTAGAGTTTGTTCAATCTGGGAATGATTATAGATCAGCTATTGGATCTTTGAATTATTTGGGGCAGTGTACAAGGCTAGATATTACTTATGCAATTGGGATTTTGTCACAACATTTAGAGAAACGATGCATGAGGCATTGGTCAGTGTTTAAGAGAGTTATGAGGTATCTTAAAGGAACATGCAGTCTGTTCCTGCATTTCTCAACTACTGGGGCAATGATTGCGGATATATTAACTAAGGCGTTAGGTAGTAAAAAACATGAAGTTTTTGTGTCTAGTATGCAGATGGCATCCCTTTTGGATTAAGGGGGTGTGCTAAAATGCGGATGCACTCAGGTAATGTGCATAGGAGTGTGTAATCCAAATGGGATGAAAAAATGGCCCTTCACGGCAAATTGGACATCACATGGGCCATGTGGGCCTATGTGGGTGTTATTGGTTTTGGGCATTTGGGCGCCAAAACATGTTTTCATGGTCTTTTGGGACATGGGCTCTCACGGGCCCGCCAGATTGGATGTGCCACTATTACTTTGAATGATGATTGATTTTTTAAACCAGCAAGAACTATGACAGAATTGAAAACAATCTTAAAGACATCAGATGACTTGAAAATAAATGAGAATCCTAGAAAACAATGAATTGAGTTAATCAAACCAACAGTTGTGAAGACCTTACCCGGATTACAAATAAAACAGGATAACGGCTGAGACGGACATGATTATGATACAAAGAAGGAATTGGGATGGAATATGATGATGCTGGACACGAAGAGTGATTCTGAGTTAACCTGAGATCCATTGTCTAATACACAGGATTGATCTTACCAGTTAACAGAAGTTCAGATTGAATGCTCGAGGTCTATGTTGAGGAGAGCGATAATCGAGTAGACTGATGATTTTGAGTTGATGAGATTGAGCCTTGAGGTTTTGCGTGAAGGATGTGTGTGTGCGTGATGACAGAAGATTGAAGGAATTATAAAATGAAAGAAATACAATCCCAAATCCAGAAAACCATAATGAGAAAATGAAAAAGAAAATGTGAAAAGAAAAAGTGAAGAATGAAAATCAGAATCAGATGAGTCAACAGAATGAGATGTCGCAACCTGGATTTAAATTAAAGTGTCCTCATTGGAGTGAGACCACCCGCGGACAAAGATTACCTGCCAACATGTGACATCACCCGTGGATAACTTTCAGACAGGATCTTACAGCCACCCAAGCTAGATGGGCTTATTTGGGCATAAAAGGGCCCAAGCTTCATTATGGACATACTTGGCCAGACGTGCTGGCCCCCCAAAGTAGGTAATTCTCACAATTCAGGCTTGGGTCGGCCCATTGGGGCTGCCGCCTGTGTTGTGGCCCGCTTGGGTCCGCTGCCCGCGTCGCGGCTGGTTTGGGGCAGCTGGTGTTCCTTGGTACAGCCCAAATAGGGCCCAACGGCCCGCGCAGGGCTGTCGCGCGGCCAAGAGATCCCGCGGGGGCCTGGCTGGTTGCCCCCGGCAACCAGCGCTGCGGAGCCAGGGCTTGCAGCCCCGGCTTGCTCCCCCTCCCCTCAATTGCTGTTGCAAGGGGGATGGGGGTGAGCTGGCTGGGTTGAACCAGCCAGCGACCAGCCGCAACAGTGCTGTCGGTCAGGGCAGGGGGGACCTGACCACCTCCTTGCCCAAGGAGGTGGCGGCGCCGGCTGAAAGCGTAGTGAGCGGCAGGTGGGGGGGAATTCATCACCCCTCCACCATTGAGTGTGTGAAGCGACCAAGCAGGGGCGCTCTTCCCTCCCCCCTTTACCAAGGGGGAGGAGCGATGGGCCTGGGGGGACCTGATCACCTCCCAGGCCAACTTTCTTGACAACTCCCTGGGGGTATCAACCCCCAGGGCCCCTGGTGAGAGGATTTTACCGCCCCCACCAGGGATTTGAGAGAAAGAGGGGGGGACAGCATGTCCGCTGGTCACACCCCCCCATGTGAGTCTGAGACCGGACCCAGGTGTGCCCTGGGTCCCACTTGGTCCATTTGAGGGGCCAGGGGCTGTCTGCATGAGGCAACAAGCCCGTAAACAACCTAATGAGGTCATCATGGCTGGTTGTAACGGACAACCAGCCAAGGGGGTTGAACAGCAAGGGGCTGGTTCAGCCCCGTAACGGTGGAAACACTGGAATGGACCAGAATAGGCCGGTTGTAAGCTTTCAGGAACTGACGCCATGCCGGCTGATTTAGTCCCAACCAAGTAACAAGGCCAGTACAGCCTGTAGAGCTCTTCAATTTTCCTTTTGGCTTGTTGTATCATGGGCTCACAAGAGGCCAATCTTTTTTACTTAAGGAGCTCTTCTCCCTGCTGTTTCCCATCCATTCATTCATCATTCAAATAAAATTCATCCAGCATGTTGCCCCATTGTGAGAGCCCCATTAGCCAATATTGAAACCCAGTGTCCAGCATTACTTTTGCTTTAAATAGTGCTCATTTGCCTAAGCTAATTGCTGGCCATAGTTCAAACAATATTAGACTATTGGGTAGTGTATAAGCTTGTTTGAATTGGTTGGAGGCTTAGATGGTGGATGAAGGGGAGGAGGATGTTGAGGACATGGTCAGGAGTTTGCTCTTCTTTCTGCCAAGCCCCTTGTTATTAATGACTTTTTCCTGCCATTGGACTCGGGGTTTACTCCTCTGGGATGGCAGGATTGGTCTTGCACAAAGGATTAGAGTAGCTGGGCTTGGATCTGAGCTTGAGGCAGGGTCCTGTTGGTTAAGATCTTTGCCATCAAATGTTACCGTTTGGGAGCCTGGGTGGGTGGATTGATGATTGTTTGCTTGTGGATTGTTGGATTGGGTGGTGGCTGGAGTAGGATGAGGATGGTAATACATCAAATGCTGTAAAATTTGAAGCTGAGCAGATTGGAGCTGGGATGGATGTATCTTGGGCCAAGCGGGTCTTGTCCCGCGCGTTCCCCCAAAAGGAAGGGGGGAAAAAGAAAGAAGGGATTGGAGGCAATGCATAGGTGATGAGACCAAGAGAGGCCTGTCCTAGACCACTGGGACAGAGGGATGTTTGGCAGAATGAGGAAATTGGAGGAGTGATACTAATAAAAAAAATTCCAATTTTTTTTTTTTTTTGCATGACACCTAAATAAAAGAAATGTAAAAAAATTTTTGAATTTTCCACATCTGGTCCAGAGTGTCCAGATTTAGTCACCACATCTCTCCCCAACTTACAGACTTTCCCTAGTCTGCATCTGACCTTGATGTCAAAAAAAACAAGAAGAAGGGAAAGATGATTGAACAAAAAAAAATGGCCATTTGATCTTGAGGGTGATCGAAAAGAATATCTTGATCCATCCAAAGAAGATCCTAGATTTTACAGCAATCAGATGAAGAGGGCGTCCAAGGTTCTCACATATGTGACATAAAGTAGAGTTTCACAACAAAACGCAGCAGATGACCCTGGTGGTGCACAATTGGGAGGACTTACTTCTGATCAAAGTTGCCTCCAAAACAATGAAATTTCATGACCTGATCAGCAGAGAACCTTCTGGCCATCTGAGTACCATTCATTTCCTCCAAAAGATATGATATACCTCTGACTTGAAGGACCACTTGATAAGGACCATTCCAGCAATTGGAAAAAAGCTTTCACCACTGAGTTTCCAAGGATTGGTTATAAGCTAAGACTAGATCATAATAATATTTCACAGAAGAGACTGAGAACTGGAACCAACAAGCTAAATTTTAAGGTCAGACAAGGAAGTAATGAGGAGATAAAAGATGGAAGAAATGGGAAATGGAACACCAACAGCTTAGATTGGAAGTCAAGAGTATTTGAGGATAGACAGGCGGTTAGACAAGAAGACAAGATTAGAGAGAAGAGACAGAGAGTTGTTTGAAGGTGCTAATAGGAGGTCAAACATGTGTTGTTAGATCAAATTGAGTCTTGAGATGAAAGATGAGTTGTCTTACCAGGAAGAGATGATCATTGGAGCTTTGAAGACAAGCCAGTTGAATCAAAGATGATGGTTGTGATTGGAGATGGAGGTAAGGAGAAATAGATGATGGGAGAATGGAAGGAATAAAGGAAGAAGAGAAGAATTGAAGATGAAAGAAAGAAAGGATAGAAGGTTGTCAGAAGAAAAGAGGTGAAGATCAAGGAGCCAGAAGAGGAGTAAGAACAGAAGTCAAAGAAAGAGGAATTGTGATAGGAAGGTCACCTGGGGCCTAGAGGTAGTTTGAGGGCTTGAGCAGGGGAGAGTGTCTGGACCCCAGGGCGGGAACTCGCGGAAGCGTATGTGAGAAGGCCTACTTCCAGGGGTAGTCTAGAGGGGCTTGGAGTATAGAGACGTAGTAGCCAGGAGGGTTAGTTGAGGAAAGAAATTGAGGGTAGATCTAGATCATAAAAGATCACCAGGATTCAAGGGATCCCTGACTCAATTGGAATGCTTGTCCTCCCAATACTGGACTTATTTTTCCCTTTACTCCATCATTTTCTGATAAGCTTTGTCACAAACATCTTCACTTTGCTCCAGTTGCTTGGATCAGGCAACTAATAGATCAGTGGTGGAGGTAAACCTTTTCCCAAGAAATACCTAGGAAATATTCCATTTCCAGATCAAGAAGCAGGACAGCCCTCTGTCCAATGATAATTTCACAAGGTGAGTAGCCAGTGGTTTTTTTAGTTGAAATTCAATCAGAGAAGAGCACCAGAGGAAGAAATTTGCAACAATTCTTTCCACTTTCACAAGCCAACTTAAGAAGAGCAGCCTTCAAAGGGGCATGGCCTCTTTCCACCATGCCTTGTCCTCCAGGATAATAAGGAGTGGTCACACTATGTTGACCAGGAAGCAATTGGATCATTATGGCCAGTTTTCCACCAAAATCAGAGCCACCATCAGTTGAATAATATCAAGCCAAGCCATAACGCATTGTCCAAGTCTCATAAAGGAAGGCTGCTACTGATTCAGAACTGAGGTTCTTGAGAAATTTTGCTTCAACCCATCCAGAAAAATCATCTCTGGCCGCAATGAGGTACTTAGCTTCACCAGCCTTGATGTGAAACACATTCATATCAATCCTTCCAAAGACAGTGGACTCTCCAGTGGGATAAAAAATTTCATCCGGGTGCCTAAGATCACGTTTCTGACATACTTCACAACTCCTGCACCATTGAGAGACTGATTTCTTCAAAGATGGCCACCAGAATGGTTCAGATATTTGTCAATAGGTTTTGGTTTCCCCACAATGCCCAAGGCCTTCATGGAGACTTTTGAGGATTGAATATTGTTTAAAGGGGATAGTTACAACAATAAGAGCACAAGGATTGCCTCTTTTCATAAGCCTAGTACCTTTGACAAAGAAATTGGAGGAATTCCTTTTGAGTGATCAAAAATCTTTAGCAGAGAGATCAGGAGGCCTTTGGAGAGTGGGAAGTTACTGCTCTAATTTTATCCAGAAACCTTGTTGGAAGCCAAAATAATCTTGGGAGGAGAAGGCAAAGACTGGACAAATTAAAGGCTCCTCCTCATCAAAGTCCACTTCAACATCCAATTCTTCATCTCCAAGGGGGCGTTGAGATAAAACATCAGGCATGGTGAAGGATTTTCCAGGCCTATGAACAATATCAACAGAGAAATGTTGGATAAAGGCCACTGAAAAATTCACAGGAGCATTTGGGAGGCTGGGGGCATTGATCATTTCAATGATGCATCATGCGGCAACTTGTAACTCAAAGTGTTGACCCCAGAGGACAGTTTGGAGTTTCTTCAACATTTGAGCCACGCCACAGAGTTCCAGTTTTTTTTGGGAGTACCTGGATTCTACATCTGAAAATAACATGGATTCATAGAGAGCCGGATGGTCCTGACCATTTTCATCTTCCTGAGTGAGGACAGCCCCAAAAGATTGATAAATAGAATCAACAGCCAATTTGATCTTTCCAGCTCCCAGTCCATAAGCTATCTTTTTCAAGACTATGTCTTTGCCAACCATCACTTTAAGTAGCTGAAAAGAATGTTCACAATCTTGGGTCCAGATCCACTCAGCATCTTTTCTGGTCAGGAAACGTAGAGAGGCACAGATTTTGGATAGATATGGGATAAAGATTTGAACATAAGTAACAACAACTAGGAAACCCCTGACTTCAGTTGAATTGATGGGAGTAGGCCAAGAGAGGATTTTGTTGACTTTGGATGGAGCCATCCTTCTTCCTTCCTTGCATACCACATGACCAACGATTTCTAGAGCAGGGACACAGGAAGCAAATTTGGATCCAGAGACAGTGAGTCCAGATTCTTTGATTTGGGACAAGATCCTTTCCAAAGTGGTTGCATATTCCAAGATAAATGAACATATTCCTGAATGCCAGGGTAAGAGCTCATTGTTATAATCAGAAACTGGTCCTTTAATTCTGCATCATCAATAAAGATACCAGCATGATCAGGGATTTTATCCTGGAGGATCCAAACCATTTGAGCCTGATAGAATGCAACCAAGTTGGTGGCACCTTGAGGAAATTGAGTAAGTTGGAAACAACCAAGGGGATTATGGAAAGTAGTGAGAGGGTGAGAAATTGGATTTAAGGACTGTTTTTCATAGCCAGATATAATGTCACCTAGACCATAGCAATCTCTCCTAGAGAAGGATTCAACAAATTATTCATTAGCAGGGGGAATACCAGAGTCTTTAATAGTAACCTTATTTAGAGGGTGGAGATCCTGAACTATTCTAAGTTTACCGTTCCTTTTAAGGACACAGAAAACAGGACTGGAATAGCTAGAAGCTCACTGTTTGTATAAACCGGTTTGGACTTGTTCATGGACCAACTTGATGAATTTGTTGACTTTGGCAGCAGGGATTGGGATCTTTTTCTTTTTCCAGGGATCATGTTCTACTAAAGGAATGATATAAGGCAGACCATAGGATTCTTTCAAGAGACCTCTCTCTTCTTCACAGAAAGCAATGGTTTTTTCCCTAAGAGCCAAGAAATTTTTGATCAAATACAACTCATCAGGTAGAAGCAATCCATCTGGTCCAAAGTTGACTACTCCCAGACGTTCTTCAGTGACAAGACCAGAGGGGATGAATGTACCAGCAAGAGACTGAGGTAAACCACAGGAGGATTGCAGGATAGAGGAGGATGCCTAAGAGGAGGGTTGAGTTTGAGGGGCATTGGTTGGTTGAATGGTTGGATTTTCCTAGCAAGTGGTTTATATTTTGAGGCAAAAGAGAGCGGTTCTTGTTTTCGCCAAGAGTTGACCAGAGAGATATGACTACAAGGATTGAGACCAAGTTCTAACGCCTTCCAAGTTTGATGTTCCACAACGTTTTTGAAAGGTGCCTTTTCCATAAAAGAAGTCCCAGGAGATAATAAATTGCTCACATGTGTGGCACAAGGTAGGTTTTTTAAAATGTTAGTAGTAGGATACCCTGGTGGTGCACAATTGGGAGGACTTAATTCTACCCCAATTTTCCCCCACTGAAGCACATATTCTTCCATACCAAAGCCACCAAAAATAGGATTGAGATTGGGATCTAGTTTGGACTCATTATGGAGATTTGAACCGGAACCAAGAGAAGATTAATTAGGAATAAGAGTACAAGGAAAAGAAGAAACAACAGATGAAGTGATCAAATACAACTCATCAGGTAGAAGAAATCCATCTGGTCCAAAGTTGACTACTCCCGGACGTTCTTCAGTGACAAGACCAGAGGGGATGAATGGACCAGCAAGAGACTGAGGTAAACCACAGGAGGATTGCGGGATAGAAGAGGATGCCTAAGAGGAGGGTTGAGTTTGAGAGGCCTTGGTTGGTTGACTGGTTGGATTTTCCTAGCAACTGGTTTTTATTTGGAGGAAAAAGAGAGCAGTTCTTGTTTTTGCTGAGATTTGACCAGAGAGATCTGACTACAAGGATTGAGACCAAGTTCTAATGCCTTCCAAGTTTGATTTTCCGCAATGTTTCCAAAAGGTTCCTTTTCCATAAAAGAAGTCCCAGGAGATAATACATTTCTCACATGTGTGGAACAAGGTAGGGTTTCAAAAATGCTAGTAGTAGGATACCCTGGTGGTGCAAAATTTGGAGGAATTACTTCTACCAAAATTTGCCTCCACTGAAGCCCATATTCTTCCATACCAAAGCCACCAAAAATAGGATCAAGATTGGGATGTAGTTTAGACTCATTTCAGAGATTTGAACCGTAACTGAGAGGAGTTTGATTAGGAATAAGATTACAAGGAAAAGAAGAAACAACAGATAAAGAAAATATTTTTGGATTTTTCCATTTTGATTTGTTTTTGATTTTTGATATTTTTGAGATCAGAAGAAAAAGTTGAAAAGAAAGAGAAATAAGCCTCTGGGATGAGAGTAGACCCTTGAGTTGAAGTTTGGGGCTGAAAAGAACTACAACTATCAGTAGGATCAACTACTCCCATAAAAAATGAGAAGGACTAGAATTATCCTTCTGTTTTCCTCTTAGAGATGACTTAGGAAAATGACCAGGGAAATCTCTTTCCCAGCAACCAGAATCCAAAGAACAAAGAGGAACCTCAATCTTTCTGCCATCAGAATCAGGGAGGAGGATTCTCTCCCCAACTTGATTGGAAAATATAAGAGTTGCTCCAAAATCGATTAAGAAAGGTTGACCCAAGATAATAGGTCCATCCAAGCGTGTGATCCAGAAATGAAAAGTTCCAACAATGTTTTGGCCAATCCAGACTGGAACCTCTTCATCAATTCCAACCAATTTGCAAGACTGGTTTCCTATTCCATACACTGAAGAGGTGAATCTGACCCTAGGGCTTAGTTTAAGTTTAAAAGCCATAGCATCTGAGATCAAGTTGAGCTGAGAGCCAGAGTCAACAAGGAGTGAGAACTTTTTTGCTGATTCACCAAGATGGCCGGGAAGAAAACCAAGAGGAAACGAGTAAAGACCAGACTCAGGAGAGGGATCTGTTCCACCAGAATCCTCTATCAAAGTTCCAGAGGAGACCTTGAGTTCTTCAGGACCAATTTCCACACCTCAACAAGAAACCCATTTCTTCTTTCCTTCAGCAACAGATTGAGAGATTGACAGGAGTTCAGCCACAGATAGATCAGGAATTTGAAGATCAGAAATTTTCTTTAATACCCCTTCCACAGCATTGGGGTGATCTTTGGAAATTCCCCTCTCAAACCAAACTTTGGGCTGGGTGGAGGGAGGAAGATTGGGTAAAGCAGGAACAGGATCAGGGGATTGAGGAGTTTTAATAGATGAGGGATGAAGATCAGGGTGATCTTGAGACCTTTCAATGAATGGTTCTTTTTCCACCTCCATGTCTTCTACATCAGAAGAGGGCTCAGGTGAGCATCACTGTTTGGGTGGTTTTTGGAGGATTGAGGTTGGAAAGGATGGAGCTTTATGAGGTTTGGGCTCCTCATGTTGCTTCCTAGCTGGATCAGATTGGTAAGTACCAACCAGAGAGGAGGAGGAAACAGCTGGAGGATACCAGGGCTGAAGAGTACCACAAGAAGATTTGAAATCCCCCAAATCCAAGGATGCCTTCATAGAACGGGGTGGCTGGTAAGAGGCAACCACATGACAAATGGGGGGAGATGAATTGAAGGGGATTAGGGCACCATTAGGAAGGAAAAATTTATTCCCTTTTGCTCTACCAATTTTTTCATCTCTTTCCTTCTGGAGTTTGGAAAATTGAACGGTTCCATGGCCTTCCCTGAGGAAATAATAGCAGACTAGAGTATTTTTAGGAACAGCACTAGAAGGTTTAGGAACAGAAAGAGAGGAAATCCTTTGATCCATTTTGTTCTCAAAGGCTTTGAGCAGTTTAGTGATCTTGTCCATTGTAGTGGTTTCTTGGTTAGGCTGAGGTTTCTTGGGTCTGCGATCAGATTCCATTTTATTCATAATCTTGTTTGACTCTTTGAAAGAGGGGGCGTGAACTGGTTCAGTGGTTTTAGATTCCTCAAAAGTGAGGGCTGTTTGACCTTTCATGACTGTATCCACCACTCCCCTAAGGATAAGGAAACTGGGGAGCTTGAATCAATTATCCCTGGTAGTGATAATGGATCCAGACTTTACCAGTTATTCCTTGATCCTTTCCTGCACTCCAAGAAAAAAAGATTGGAAAAATTTGACTCAAATTTTTTCCACTGTGTCAATGTGATTGTTTTGGAAAAGGTAGGATTGGATGGGATCTCAAGATTCCCTAAAGGACTGATAATCAGAAGCTGAAGCCACACCACCATTTGAGATCCACTGGGAGACAAGGTTATCTAGATCCTGCAAAGTAAATTGTGCTACATCTTTTTTCTTCAATAGGCCAACATTGCTCCCCGCAGAAGGGCCCAGTTATGCCGTCCAAAACCTTCAAAAGACTCGATGATTTCCATAACTAATCAGAGGAGATAAAAAATTGTAACTGGTAGGCCATATTGAATTTGCTAGCCCCATCCACCAAAGCAGCCATCTTGTAAAAGTCCAAGAAGCATTCCACATTTGTCCCATTGAATCCTAAGTTCTTGTTCTGGGGCTTGATCTTAAAAATCTTAGGACGAGTAGAAGAGTTGCTGGTAGATTTCATTTTGAAAAAGTTTATTAAAAGATCCAAGGATCAGATTTCCAAAGTGGCTCACAGATGTAGCAAGAGTAGAGTTTCTCAAAAAACAACAAGTATCTTGCCCAGATGGTGCATCATTGGGAGGACTTACTTCTAGAACAAGTTGCCTCCATGGATCTAAAAATGAAAGGGATCAGATTTCAAAGTTGATGATTGTTGGGACTGTAAATCCCAAGGTTGCTGGTTCCATCCCGGCCCGGGGGACCAAATGTAAGACTCCAAACGGTGCTAGGCCATGGCAGTTCTGTTGAGGGGAAAGGTGCTTTTTAGGCTGCCCTCCTGAGTGTTACAAAAATACTTAAATGTAACCAAGATCAAAGTCCAGAACCTGGTAAAAAAGGTTCCAAATGTAAGAGGATAAAGATGATAGTAGTTGGTAGCTGGGGAAACAAAACTATCTGGGGCAAGATGATGTTGGGGAAAACTTGAATAGAAGAAGTCAAGGATTGTTTGGAGTTCAGCAATACAAGGGAATTGTAAGTTAAAACGCCCACAAGCTAATAGCTCTGGTTGTCAACAGAAGCTTAGGAAAGATCAACTCATTCCCAAAAAACCTCCAGGTTCTCAATGAGCCTGCCCAACTCTCCGCGATCAAGCGCTTGAAGGGTACCAGATAACTGTTGGTGGCTGAACAAGACAAAGCTAATTGTTTGATGACGCTCTAGAAGCAAAAAAATAACTGATTCAAACAAGAATAACCCAACACTTCTCAAGGGGCTCAAGAATAGTGTGGCTGAATTCAACTTTGAATGAAGTGAAGGGAGGTTTAACACTCCAGGTTTTCAGATTGATAAAACCTCTTCAGTCAAACGTTACTGGTTCCGGAAAGATAATCAAAAGATGATCAGGACCAGCATGGTTGGATAAAGTGATCAGGAGTGGTGTAACACACTCAAGAATTCAATCAGTCAAATTCTTAATCAACCAGCAAGGCTATTTGTTGGTGATAAAGATCAAGGATCAGGTGTTGAGTATGGAGTCTCAAGGATCAAGGGGCAATCATGGATATACCCAAATTTTAGTCTAAGATAAAGGGGATTGAGACCCCACAGATAATTAATTTCAAAATGATGGTGATGGTGTTCTATTTCTGGTAAGGTGCCATATGATATGCTCCCCAAAAGGCAGGGGAGAGCCCCTCCCTATATGGGCAAGAGGCCATGTTAGACTATGTACAACTGATTCTAAAAATAGAGCAGTAATTGTTTTTTTTGAATGACACCTAAATCAAAGAAATGTAATTTTTTTTTTTTTGAATTTTCCGCATCTGGTCCAGCGTGTTCAGATTGAGTCACCACAACGGTTTCTGGATATAAATATAACTGGGTCTCTTCCCATCAATATCCTCAAAATATCTCTTTATTTATAGCTTTTGGAGTCTCAAAATTGTCATTCTGAGGGGTACAGGGGCTCAAAGGTACAGACAATAAGGCTAGAAGGGTAACCACAGGTAGCCTGTCACGTGTTCTTGGTTCTATAGCAAGGGTAGCATCTAATTCCTCGGGGTATGGGAATTATTGTACTTTATAATAGATATTAGGACGTTTGAATAACACTAATCTGTCCCATTTATATATTATTTAATTAATTATCCTTAGTAAATGTTCCAAGTAATTCAATAATTAGTTAAATAGACATTTCCACGGACATCCTGATGTCAGGTGAGTTCTCATTATGTATTAAATAACTGGAGTAAATTCATGATATTAATTTTACTCCTTATTTTCAAGTTCCATTTGATTTCTATAATAATTACTTAAAAAAATAAGTAATGGTAATTCATGTAATATTGTTACATCATTAGTTCTCTTAGTATGTCACAAAGATATTGATGTCTATTAATTCTAATAAAAGTATATAAAAGTATTTTGATAAATTTTTAGAAGTTGCCATTGTCTTATTTTTGACATACTTGGTACTTTGAATTATATTTAATAAAAAAATACGTATAAGGGTTTTTTAAGTATTTTTATAAGATATTATGTACTTTTAGACTATCTACTATTCATGGGAACATTTATTACATATGTAGAATGTTCCTGTGTGGGTTGTAGCATGTTTACGCGGTACCTAAGCCTCTCAGGCATCCTGTCACTCTTTCAACCCGTATTCCCGCCGCTGCGTACTTTTCAGACGCCCAGGGCTGCATACACAACCTTTACGGAGTGACAGGGATGTATTTCAGCCGCGCGCAGGTGCCTTCGCTGCCGCAGCTGCGTGCAGGAATTGTGACAAAACAAATTTCCGTCATTAACCCCTAAAATATACACAACACCTCAATTCTGACTGAATTTTAGGTGTGAAAACTATACGTGACAATAAGTGTGAAATATTTAATCAACCAAAAGCTCAATAGTGGAGCCGTAGTATTTTGGTCTTTCTTTCCTTTATTATTTAAAAATATAAGGAGTTGGATTTCAAGGGTGGGGTCAGCAAGTGACCCACCTAATTTTGGGTGGAGAATCTATTTATGTAATAATATTTATGGTTTTCCTACTACTTCTTAGGTTAATTATATTATTTTTATTTTTATGTTATTTTTATTTTCATGTTATTTTTGTTACTTTTGCATCTTGCTTTGTAATAGTAGCAAGCTGACATTCCCCCACTCCAAGATATGGCCATATCAAAAAAAAAATTCTGGAGGATGTTGGGAGAAAAGTAACTTCATGTGTGTTTCAGTTCCTTTTGCTGGCCCTGTAGTTTCTGAGATGTATTGGTCCATCAGGTATCTTCTTTTCTGGTAACCATTCATCTTTGTCTGCAGATTCTCATTTATATCTTGCTAAGTAAAGTCCAACATCTTTTCCTTGTACTCTCTCTTTCTTGTCTCTCAATATCCTTCTGAATTTCCCTTTTTCTTTCACAGGGTCAGGTTCTATTGGCATTATTGATGGAGGGAGGTTGCTACCTTCTCTTGGTTAAAAGTGTTTGACTAGGATAAAAGGATATACTGGGTGTTTCCTTGATAATTCTTCACTCAAAATTACTTCCACAGCATTTTTTCCATGCATCTTCTCAATAAAAAATGGTCCAAAAAGGCTGGTTTTAGTTTTCTGTTACCTGCTAGATTGTTGAAATTGGTTTAGATATCAAGATCTGATCTCCTATTGTAAAGTCAGGTTCTTCATGTGATTTATCCCATCTTTTTTTGTTGTATTCTACTGCTTCTTCTACACATTTTTGAACATGATTATTTGCCAGATCTATCATCTTCTTAAAATCAAGAGATGTTGGATGAATAGTGGCTAAGTTATAGTTTAAGTTATTCATTGGGAGTTTTGGAATCCATCCTCTTTCTAGTATTTAAGGAGCTTCTTTGGTAGTAGAATGTTTACTGCTGTTATAAGCCATTTCTAGGTCTGGGAGTAGGCTTATCCAATCATGGAAATAACCATCTGAGTTTTTGTATTCTAGACCAAATCTAAAGAAGCTTCTTAACATATCTTCTAGGTTCTATATCATTCTCTCAGCTAATCCATAAGTTTAGGGATGGTATGCTGTAGACCAGTATATCATGTAGATTACTCCAAAAGTCAGAGGTGAATTTGGGGTCTCTGTCACTGATTATAATCTTGTGTATACCCACATTAGCTATGATCCTGTTCCAGAATAGGAAAGTTACATCCATAGCAATATCTTCTTTGTGGTTAATTAAGAATTTTGACTTCTTAGAATATCTGTCAATTATAACTATGACAGATTTATATGAATGAGTACCTCCAGGGGGGAGGCCGGTGACAAAATCCATATTAATGATTTCCCATCTGGTTGTAGGTTCAGATATTTTCTGTAAGAGTCCAAACCTTTTTCCAGTAGTTTTATTAGATTTCTGGCAGGTTTTACAGCTAGTAACATATTTAATAGTTCCTTCTTTCCAGTCTATCCACCAAGAAGTTTGTTTTAATTTTTCCAAATTTCTTTCTGTGGATAGATTCCCTGATGAACAGTTGTCATGGCATTCCTGGAGTATATGTTGTATATGTTATTTGTTGCTTAGTACTAATACACTGGAATGTTGGTGTCTTTACTAAAGGAGACCATCCCAAAGGCTAAACCTTCCTGCTTTGTAGGTTTTAAGTAATGAAGAAGTTAGAATATTTATGAGAGCTGCTTCTGGGGATTCACATTCCATAATGGTAATCAGCAGCTTGATTTCAGGAGAGTATTTTTCCCTTACTAGGTTGAAGAAAGCAGTATCTCATTCACATAAGTGGATCCCTATTATTGGAGAATTCAATGAAAAAAGATTGATGTTCAGGATAGGAAGAATATCATGATCTTCAGGGTCATATGCTGGATTGCTAGAGTCATTAGGCAAAGGATTCCTACTTAGACTATCAGCATTGTGATTTTTAGCTCCAGCTTTATGCACTATAGTCATCTGACCTCTATAGTGTTGTATAGCAATTTGCCACCTGAGCATATGTCTGCTGTGCTTTTTCATGTCCATAAGAGTTCTTACATCATTACAGTCATTGATTACTTGAAAAGTGGTGCCTCCCAACTAATAGTGTACCTTTTCCAAAGCCTATACTATGGCCAACCATTCCAACTGACTGGCTCCATATCTCTTTTCTGTATCTTTGATTGGTCTAGATATGAGGATTACTGGTTTTTCTACTGGTCTTTCTTCTTTTATCCTTTCTTGATGTAGAGCAGCTCCTAACCCTTCCATGCAGGCGTCAATTTACAGTTTGAAAGTTTTGGAGTAATCTGGTTGGATTAGTAAAGGAGTAGAGGTCATAGCTATTTTTAGTTCCTCATAGTTTTTTGGTCTCTCATGAGTTATTTCAAATAGAGTGTTGTTTTTGCACACTTCATACAGACTCTTAGATAGCATAACAAACTTTGGTATGTATTTTCTGTAATAACTGCAAAAACTAATGAAAGACAGTAACTCTGTTTTGTTTTGAGGCATAGGTCTATTCATGACAGCAGCTATCTTATTTTGATCAGCAGCTAGAGTTAGACCAGAGACTATATGTCCTAAGGCTTTCAATTCTCCGTAGCCAAAGTTGCATTTCTTCATGGACACCTTCAATCCTTCTCTGGAGATAGTCTGGAGTACTAATCTTACTTGGTTAATATGAGTATCCCAATCATCAGAGCATATGATAACATCATCTATATATACCATCATCCATCCTTGTCTGATTTATGTACCTAGAACTGTATCTATTGTTCTCTGGAAGTGTAATGGGGCATTCTTTATACAAAAGGGAATCCTAAGATATTCATATATTCCCAAATGACAGATCATTCTCATAAACTTCCTGCTTTCAGTTCTTATAGGTATCTGGTGGAAGCCTTTAAGCATATCCATAGTAGTGACATATTTGGGCTTGGAAAAGTTATTCAGAGCATGATCAATCCGGGTTATAGGATAATAATATTCCTGAGTATAATTACTGACCATTCTGAAGTCTCCTAACATTCTTGACTTGTCATTATGCCAAGCTATGATTACAGGTGTGGTCACATCTACCTGTTCATTGTTCCCTACTTTCCTTAATACTTTTAAGTATAGTAGTTCTTGGATATGTTCCTCAAGAGTTTTTCTAGACTGAGGACTAGAAGTCTAGGCTGGCATTCTTAATTTTGGAGGAGAAGGAGGCTTAATGGTCAATCTCAATACCATATCATGTCCTTTCATATCACCAATGGGATGATCTTTAGTACAAAAAGCATTCTGGTTCTCAAAGCAGACTTTCAATATATCATTCTTCTGTTCCTCATAAAGTTTCATATTCAACGCTGCTTGAGAGAAATATTCTTTGTCAAAGTCTTTTAAATTCTTTTGATAAGTAGAGGAGGGAAAGTTAGACTGAATGGTGAATATCTTAAACTTCTTGTCCCAATTACCACCTACTGTGAAGTAACTCCCTTTACTCTTGAACACATCTATACAATATAGAAATAAGTCATCATTAACCAGTATCAGGTAGTCACATATTCCGTTGAGAAATACTACAAATTCCACTTGTATCCCCAAGATCATTTAGTAGGAGGTAGTATTATAGGAGCAGTGCATACTCCAATAGCATTCATGGTAGAGTTGCAAGAGATGAACCTGGCATTTGGGAAAGGCAGAAGGTGTTCTTTCCAATTGGGGTCCCATTTGTATAAAATTTGAGCACAGACACATGAGCAAAAGGCTCCACTATCCAGTAATAACCTTATAGGTCTGTTTCTATAAAATCCCGTTTCATAACAAGTTTGACCAGTGGTATCACTTTTCCCACTCATAGGTTTACCTGTTAATGGTTTGACATCCGTAATATGTCTAGGAATTATGGTAGGATACCATTGTTGGGACAAGCTAGGATCCCCATGGATGTTATTGATTTCTACAGAAGAGCCTATATCTCCTTCTATAACCTTAACAGGGTTGGTCAGGACCAATTCACATTCAGAAAGGGATCCTTCAGTATTAGCTATATCTTCATAGTTCTGATTCCCTTCAACTTCCTGCTCTTGTTCCAAGACTTCTATCTTTTCTTTTTGGTAATGGGCAGTCTTGTCTCATATGCCCAGTCTTGTTACAATTCCAAAAAGTTGCAGTCATCCTCTCTTTATCCCTATTCTAATTTGGTTTCTTATTATCAGAGGTATTCATCAGAGGAGGTTTTTCTCTGGTTTTGTTAATGCTATAGTTCTCTTTGGGTCTAGAAGGGGCTTTCTTGTCTAACCAATTCATTTCTATTACTTCTTCTAGCACATTGATTAGAGTTGGGAAGTCAGCATCCATACTCATCCTACATCTTACACTATGGTTAAGATTTCCAGGACACAGGTTGAGGATTCTTTGATTTATTTCCTCTTTATCAGCATCTGGATAGAAGCAATCCAACCTTTTCTTCTGTTCCAAGCACTGTTTTTGAGGTTTATCCTTGGAGGTGTCAAATGAGGAATTTGCGAAATTTTTCATCATTTTTCTTTTCCACATTCTAGAACCAAATTGTTCTTTAATCAGAAGTTTCCAAGAATTCCATTTTAAGGATCCTATTTCGTCTCTTTTACTGATAAACCAGTCTAATGCTACTCCTTCAAATAGTCTGGCCAGCCTGACTACAGCTATAGCTTCTGGTAGGTCATAAGAGTTAATAGTGTAGTCAATAAATTTAATAAAATTTATATGATTTTATTCTCCTTCACCGGAGAACTTGAGCCCTTCAGAAATAGGGGGTAACAGCTTGAGGGCTTGCTCCATCTCAGGGGTAGGACTAGGCCTAAAGTTGTAACTCCTATGCATTCCTAATAAGGGTGGTGCATAAGAAGTAGTGGTTTGTCTGGAAGGTTTTGGTTCCTCTGTGGTACTTCCCAAGGTGTTGGTCAGACGGACTTTCAAGTCTCTAAGATCATTTTTTATCAGATTAAGTTTCAGGTCCACTTTTTTATTAAGCACATCCAGTTTCTCACTAATGGATAGAATAGATCTGTTAGTAGTGGTTACCAATTCTTCTTTTAAGGGGTGGAAAGACATAATAAAATCTTCTTGGATTCCTGATAACATATTCTCAATTGTTTGAGTCTTTCTGATCCTACCTTGGTTAATTGTCTCCAATAACTGTTCTGTATGTTCTTTGATTTCTTCCATTCCTACTGTCTTTGTTTGGTTATTAATCAATTTTGCTACTACTGAGGTTAATTTATCCATTTGGGTATTAACACTGTCCAAATTTTCACAAACAATTTTGAAATTATGACACATATCATTATAAAAGGAGTAATTACATCAGAGGTTTGTTTCAGCTCAGAATTAGAAGCTAATTTTTGTAAACCTTTTTCCATTTTTGAGCTAGGGATATTATCTAATCCCAGTCTTCCTTTCCCTTTGGTTTGGGATTGTAACAGGATCTCTTCTTTGCTGATCCTTTGCCTTTCAGTTGGGCTAATTGATTCCAAGGATTCCACTTTTCTAAGTAGGATTCTACCTCTTTCCTTGGAATCATTTTCTCAAGAGCTATCTGGGTGGCTTTTTCCTGGGAGATTATATTTTTCATAGAAACCATGTCCTCCTTGGCTTGGGATTCTTTGAATTCTTCCCAATATTCCACATGCTCTTTGACTAAGTCTTTGATCCTGGCTTCCTTGGCCAGATTCTGCTGGGGTATCTGAAGGGAATCTTCTTTTAAAGGAGGGTTGCTTGATTCTACTACCTTCTCCGGCTCTAGGTTGGGAGAGGGCAGAAGTAATTGGTGCTGCTCCTTGTCCATCAACATTTGATTCACGGGTTCCATTCCCTTCATGGTTTTCCAAATTGGTGGTCTCACGGTTACTGGGAGCTGTTGGCAAAGTTCCATAGGAGGGAATTCTCCCTAATGCTATTGTGTTACGTCTATTCATTTTAGAATAATATTTTTACAAGTATTTTACAGAAAAAATCCTTAAAAATAAGTTTAATTCAAAACTCACTTAAGTTGATGTTCAAAGGTACCACGACTTTATTGGGGTTAAATTGATCCTTAGTAGGTAATCGTACGGGGTCTTGGTGTGTTCCAATGAGGTCTTCACCTGCCCAATCAATATTTCCAGGGCTTCCAGAGATATCTGGGATTTCTTGATCCAAGAAATCAACTTCAGTGGCAGTGGTCTTTGGTACAGGAGGGTTCACTGATGAAAAAGGTTGTTTTATTGGTTAATAAATGTTTAGAATGTTGTGTTACACCTGATTGAATTCTGCCACATTACCACAGCGGTGGAGAAACTCCAATACTGCATGGGTCAGAATGTGAGCGCACGCTGTGGAAAGAATAAGGGTTTTCCCCCTATAATTGTCCCAAGGTTCGGAAGTTAATGGTTCCCTGCGTCTGCAAGGAGATGAGGATGCCCAAAGTTGCACTTAAATGAGAAATAGTAATAAGGAGATAAGAGATAAAGAAAAGTAGAGAGAGAGTGAAATTGCCAATCCTTCAATCCTAAGAACTTTCCTCCTGGATGTGTATCCGGTATGAGTTCCTTTAATCTCTTGGTGAGATGATTGATCCAATCCAGTGATGTGATGGTATGATTCCATGCCTCCCCCTCCCCCCTAAACCGGAGTTGAGAATGAGGATAAGTCCTCCCTCTCAACCCTAACCTAAGTACACGCTCAAATAACAGTATGACAAAGAACAGAAAACAATCCCAAAACAGAAACCCTAGCCTCCTCTCCCCACCTCCGTACCAAACTCCCCCCAACGTCCGTACGCCGTTCCGTCCATCCGGTTCTCCCTTGTCATGATGCGGTCCTTGCACCGCGCCCTACTTGGAGCCCCCCGCGCCTGTCCATATCCGTTTGTCCGCGCCCGTCGTGGATGTCCGGTATTATCCGGCATGATCTGGGCGCTTGCACGCGCGCTCCATCTGTTCCTTTATAGCCCGCGTATTTCTCCGCCCCTACGTATCCAAACCGGCACGCCCGCAAACTAAGTTGAGCGCACTACCTTCCAAATCCGATCTCCGGGGAGGATTTCCGCCCTTGCCGCATTCAATTCTGAGCCCAACCCGTCCACTAGGTGCGGAGCCAAACAGCTGCTGCCGCTGCTGAGCACTCCCCGTACCCTAATGCTGAGCCCGCTTCCCTCCAATGCTGAGCGCGCAGCCGCGACGCAGTTCCCAATCCATGTCTATAAATTGACACCACAACGCGCTCCAACACTCTTGCTGGTGATAAAAGGCAAGTCAAGGACACTCAAGTTGACTTATCAGTTAATCCTTGTATTACTCTTCTCTCACCAGATTCTCATCATTCACTCACTCAATCCATCACCAACTTCAATCCCAATCTCCACCAACAACTCATCAACAACAACTGCGAAGGACTCCTATCTGGTAATTGTGATTCAAGGCTCTTAATGGTCAAGACCGTACCTGACACTCACAATCAACAGATCACCCCATTCTAGACAACCAACGGTGTCAAGGTCACCTTGCTACAGTCTACAAGATCAATGTCATCAAGTATGATCTTGTACATACTACTTTATCAGAAGAAACCTAAACTAAGCTCATTCTTCACCTATTAATCCTTCCAGGCGTGTCTACTTTAAGATGCTGGATCCAATTTTGTGCTGATATTCCATAGATATCAATTCTCATTCCTTTTGGTCAAGATTCTCATGCTTGTTCCACCTGTTGTTCTTTGATCTAAACATTTCTTATCTTTTCTTATTTGAAATATAAGTGGTTTTGGGTTTTAGCCATCTCAATTCTTTCAATAAAATATATCAATATTATTTTTGAAAAAATAATATGGTAATACAAGTTGTATATTTACTTTTATATTTCAAAAAGTAATTTATATGGTATTTCTTCCAAGCTTTATGTTTCCTTAATAGGGCCAGAAAGTTGATGCACCTTTCAAGAAGGAGTTTATCTAAGTGCTTACCTGCAGAAGAGATATTAAGTTTCCCAGCTTGAGTTAAAGCTTTCCCACCAGTAGGCTAATAATTTTTAATATATTAATTTTTAATATATTCTTCTTTTCTTATCTTTAGAATATTTGAATAATATATTATTAATTCTGCTTTGGTTTATAAATCCACTGCAAAATAATTTAATGATAAATCATGGTTATAAAGTCAGATAAATTTATCTTTGATTTATTTTTTCATGAAATGTCTGATCCAAGGTATTAAATATAATAAAATTGAATATTTCCTGGCCAGACCCCCAATTGTCAGCTTCCTGGATGCAAAAACCCTTTCTATCCTTTAGCTAACAGAGGTAATTAAATAAATGATAAATATATTATTTAAAAAATGCAGCAAAAATCCATGAAGTATTTGGATTAAGCTTATTTCAAGATTAAGTGGTTTGGTTATGGTTCATTGTTTTAAATCAATATGAATAAATTGATTATTAAATCTTTTTATAGAGGGGCCACAATTATATTGGGGATCTTTAAAACCTCTATTCAGGGATTTCAGTATGAAAACACATAGTCCTGGTTACTTTGGGCTCTTTAGTTGAAAGGATATTTTACCCAAAGATAATATGTATATAAAATACACGGTGGAGTGGCAGGGCCTTGTAACAAAGCAGCCACGACAGAGAAAGGATAATAAAACTTCCTGGTATACTATGAAATCCTTTGGGTATCTGTTTGAGACATTCAATGATGGGTTAAACCTGTATACTGGCGTTATAAGGTTGTTCAGCAGTTTCAATTGATAAAAAAGAGGTTGAGGATAGATATTATTGATCATACTTAGCCATAAATCACTTACTTATCTATTATAAGTACTTGATTACCTTGGCACGTTTTTGGAATATAGATATAACTGGGTCTCTGCCAATCATTATCCTCAAAAGAGCTCTTTATTTATAGCTTTTGTATTCCCAAAATTGTCCCTCTGAGAGGTACAGGGGCTCAAAGCCACTGACACTAAGGCTAGCAGGGTAACCAGTGCTAGTCTGTCACTTGTTCTTGGTGCTATAGCACGGGTAGCATCTAATTCCTCAGGGTATGGGAATTATTCTACTTTATAATAGATATTAGGATGTGTGAATAACACTAATCTGTCCCATTTATGTATTATTTAATTAATTATCCTTCGTAAATGTTCCCAGTAATACAATAATTAGTTAAAGAGACATTTTTAAGGACATCCTGATGTCATCTGAGTTCTCATTATGTATTAAATAACTGTAGTAAATTCATGATATTAATTTTACTCCTTATTTTCGAGTTCCAGTTGATTTAACAAAATAATTACTTGAAAATATAAGTCATGATAATTCATGTAATATTGTTACATCATTAGTTTTCTTAGTATGTCACAAAAATATTGATGTTTAGGAATTCTCATAAAAGTATATAAAAGTATTTTAATATATTTTTAGAAGTTTTAATTTTCTTTTTTTCGACATTCTTGGTACTTTGAATTATATTTAATAAAAAAAAAGGTATAAGGGTTATTTAAGTATTTTAATATAATACTATGTACTTTTAGACAATCTACTATCCATGGGAACAATTTTTAAATATGTAGAATGTTCCCTGTGGGTTGTAGCATGCTTAAGCGGTACCTAAGCCTCTCAGGCAGCCTGTCACTCTGTCAACCCGTAGTCCTGCGGCTGTGTACTTTTCAGAGGCCAGGGGCTGCGTACACAACCTTGACAGAGTGACAGGGATGTATCTCAGCCGTGCGTGGGTGCATTGGCTGCCCCGGCTGCGTGTGGGAATTGTGACAAAACACATTTCTGTCTGTAACTCCTAAAATATAAACAACAGCTGAATTCTGACTGAATTTTAGGTGTCAAACCTATACGTGAAAATACGTGTGAAATATTTAATCAACCAAAAGCTCAATAGTGGAGCCGTAGTATTTTGGTCTTTCTTTCCTTAATTATTTAAAAATATAAGGAGTTGGATTTCAAGGGTTGGGTCATTGAGTGACCCTACATAATTTTGGGTGGATAATCCATATCTGTGATAATGTTTATGGTTTTCCTACTCCTTCTTAGGTTAAGTATAATATTACAATTTTTTTTTGATACTTTTGCAGCTTGCTTTGCAATAGTAGCAAGCTGAAATATTCTTTTACCCAAATTGGAGATGGTTTACAACAGTAGCAAGCACTCCACTACTAAAGAAGCACCCTACATACTGGAAAGAGGATGGATCCCCAAATTACCCACGGATAACATTAACCAGCAGCTACCAAATATCCATCCTATGTCACTTGATTTCAATAATATGATAGATGTAGCCAATAAATATGCTGTTAAGTGCATTCAGGATGCTATTGAGTATAACCAACAGAGGTGGGATAAAACCCATAAAGAACCTGATTTCAAGATTGGAGATCAAGTCTTAGTTTCTACCATTAACTTTACTAATCAAGCTGGTAACAGGAAGCTCAGACCATCTTTTGTAGGATCTTTCACTATCAAGAAGCTTCATGGTAAAAATTCTGTGGAAGTAATCTTGGGTGATGAACTCTCCAGGAAACCCCCTGTCTTCCCAGTAAGTCTGATCAAACACTACCACCCAAGGGAGGGAGAACATACCCCTTCACCAGAAATACCTGTTGCAGAAGAATCTGGAAAAGACAGAGGAAAATTTAGCAAGATCCTTCAGGATAAGAAAGAAAGGATCAATGGAAAAGATGTCAGACTCTACCTAGTTAGATACAAGGGAGAATCAGCTGATAAAGATGAATGGTTGCCTGAACATTATATCCCTGACAGACCCATACACCTAAGGAACTACAGAGCAAGCAGAAGGCATTGACCCAGAAAGTCTTTTGAGATATACACATATTTTCAAGTGGGGGAATGTCAGAATACCACTATGTACAGAGAAACATGTCAAAGTAACAGAAGAAATGTGATAAAAAAAATTAAATAAGAAAAGTAAAATTGACTGAAGAAGGGGTAACAAATCCATAAGTATTATTGAAGAAATGGATTCCGCACCCAAAATCAGGTGAGGTCACTCACTAACTACACCCAGGAAGTCCAACTCCTTCTTTTTTTAAATAATTAAATGAAAAAATGGACCAAAAGCCACAACACCAATATGGCACTTTTTGGAAATTTCAATACTTCACATGTATTTTAAAGTATAAATTTTAAAAATAAATTTCACTGAGAATTGGAGTGTTGTGTATATTTTAGGAGTTACACACAAAAATGTGTTATGTCACAATTCCTGCGCGCAGCCCCGCATCCTTACACAACCCTACTTAACCGTAGCTGCAAATTCCCGCGTACAGAGGTCACACACGCATCTAATTTTGCCACGCACACAGCAGATCCTACCCTGCGTACATCTGAATTGACTGATCCCCAAGCCAGTATCAGTTGTGACAAATCTGACAACCAGGTACCGCTCAAGATAGCTACAACCTATTTAGGGTTAGCTGCCATATGTAATAACCTAAAATATGTGTTATTAATAGTCTAAAAAATATAAAACTTGAATAAAATTAATAAGAAACTAGTTTTAAGTTTATTTTTATAATAAACCAAATATTGAGGATTACCACGTAAATCACTTATCCTGATCTTCAAAGACCACAAAATAATACTAGAAGTCATCATAAAAATTATTAAAAATTACACACGTGCTCAGAAAATGATTGAAAGTGATTAAAAGTCCACATATGTCCACTTTAAAACAATATTAATAGTACAAATGAAGGATGAGTTCAGAATGATCACATTTGCTCCACAACAGATTAACAGATTCTGTGGATAAACTAGCACCAAAATCCAGCAGATCTTATTTTGGCTGATTGACAGCACAAATCAGACGTGCTAATATTTCCATGAAAGGCTTTCCAGCCTCAGCCCAACAGCAGAACCCTCTCTACATACCCTAAGAAGCTCATAGTAATCCCAAAAATGTATTTATACAGACCCCTTTGGACCTATTATTCCCCATCAGTTTAACAGAAATTATCATTATGAATCAGAAACCGTGTCATTGTTTTTCAATCCCTTATGAAATAGATAAGCAAGTGATTATGACCTATTCTGTATTACTATTGTATTTTTCTCAAAAAATAATCAACCAATTGAAGTTATTCAAGCAAATCTGCCCCATCTGCTCTGAAACCCTTCCTATTATTGCAGGATATTTGTGGTAAAGTGCTCAGAGTGAATGTTTCACTTCCTGTCTTGGCCATTGTGCTGTTTTTCCTGGCCAAATCAGTGGAATAAGCCCTTTCTAAGGCACCCATCATCATTCCAAGGTTCTTAAACTGCCTAAGGAGGCCCCTTGAAGGGAGGTTGTTTGTCTGTAAAAACACCTTCAGTAGTATAACACTGTGGCCCCTCTTTAATAAAAAATTGAAAATAATTTTAACCAAACCAATTAAACCTTGCACCAGTTCCTAACATATTCATTGTTTGAGCTTCTTACATATTTATCATTGGAGTACTCTTATTATCATTATTCCCGTATCTTCTATCACTCTCTGTAGCTAAAGGACTGCAAGATTCCTGGTATCAGAGAGCCAACAGCATACCTTTCAGCCTTCTGGATGCCAAGACCCTTGCTATCTTCTAGCTACCAGAGTTGATAGAATAAATAATAAATATATTATTCAATAAATGCAGCAAAAATCCATAAAATATTTGAATAAAGCTTATTGCAAGGTTAATTGGTTTGGATGAGGTTTATTATTATAAATTAACATAGATAAATTGATTATTAAATATTTTTATAGTGGGGCCACAATTATATTGGGGATCTTTAACACCTCTCTTCAGGGAAGTCAGTATGAAAACACCCAGGCCTGGTTACAATGTAACCTTTAGTTTAAAGTTTATTGATAAAACTTGACCTAATTAATTGCTTTTAAAAGGCTTAAGACCAGATCCGTATAATGGAAAGATTGGCAAGGCTGAAGGAAACCGCTGATTGAGTAAGAGGCTTGAGGACCTAGGACAGTTGGATGTTGAGGAGTAGACTTCCAATAACCAGTTCAGATTGAGGTTCAGGAAATTGATGGATGTGTGATCTCTTTCTTACCAAATGAACAAGAACATGGCCGCGATTAAGATGGTAGGTGGCCAACAAGACAATCAAATGATGATTGGGAGATTTGCAGTCAAGGAGAAAAGTGGAGGGCCAAGTTGAGAACCGGTAAGCTATTTTGAGTAGCAAGGAGTACCAATTGTAAGTTGAGCGAGTTGGCTACCGGAAGTAGTTGTAGATGGAGAGAAGTGCAGTTTGAGAGTTGAGTGGATGAAGAGAGGATGAGTCTGTTTGAAGGAAGGAAAAATTAAAAGAAGGAAAGAAGAATCATGAGAAAGGAATTGAACAGAAAAAGGCATGTGAAGGAGAGGGAGTGACAAATATGAAGTGTGCGCAGCGGAGTGACAGGAGTCCGCGGCTGTGAGAGTGAAATTTCAACACCGTTTGAAGGAAGGAAAAATTAAAAGAAGGAAAGAAGAATCAGGAGAAAGGAATTGAACGGAAAAAGGCATGTGAAGGAGAGGGAAGACAAATATGAAGTTTGCGCAGAGGAGTGACAGGAGTCTGCGGCTGTGAGAGTGAAATTTCAACAGTTATTTTTCCCAAATATAATATTTATATAAAATATACGGTGGAGTGGCAGGGCTTTGTAACCAAGCTGCTACAACAAAGAAAGGATAATAAGAATCACTGTCATATTTTGAAATCCTTTGGGTACCTTCTTGGGACATGCACTGATGGGTTAAACCTGTATACTGGGGTTATAAGGTTGTTTAGCCATTTAAATTGATAAAGAAAGGGTTGAGGACGCATATTATTAATCAGATTAATGCCATAGATCACTGAATTGTTTCTTGTAAATATCTTATTACATTGGCACGGTGTCTGGATGTCAATATAACTGGGTCTTTGGGTATCAATATCCTCAAAAGAGCTCTTTATTTATAGCTTTTGGAGTCCCAATAATGGTCCCTCTGAGAGGTACAGGGGCTCAAAGGGATGGAAACTGAGGCTAGCAGGGTAACCAGTGTATCCTTTCACATTTTCATGTTGCTGTAACACGGGTAGCATCTAATTTCACAGGTTATGGGAATTATTCAAATTTATAATTGATGTTTGGATGTGTGAATAACACTAATCTGTCCTTTTTATCTATTATTTAATTAATTCTCCTTAGTGAATGTTCCCAGTAAGTTAAAAATTAGTTTAAAAGAAATCCTACAGATATTCTGATTTCAGGTGAGTTCTCATTATTTATTAAATAATTTGAGTAAATTCATGATATTGATTTTACTCCTTATTTTCAAAATTCAGTTGTTTACTAAAATAAGTACTTAAATAAGATAAGTCATGTTTATTCATTTAATATTTTTAAATCCTTATTTTTCTTATTATGTCACGAGAATATTGATGTCTAGAACTTCTCATGATTATATATCAAATATTTTAATATATTTTTAGCAGTAGTCATTATGTTATTGTTTACATTTTTGGTACTTTGAATTATATTTAATAACAAATGCGTATAAACGTTTTTTAGGTATTTTTATAGACTTTTATGTATTTTTAGACTATCTACTATCCACAGGAACATTTATTACACATGTGTAATGTTCCCGTGTAGGTTGTAGCAAGTTTAGGAGGTACCCTAGGTTTCTCAGGCTGCCTGTCACTTTTTCAACCTGTAGTCCTGCTGCTGGGTACTTTTCAGAGGCCCAGGGCTGTGTACACGGCTTTCACAGGGTGACATTGCTGTAGCTCAGCCCCAGGCGGGTGTATTGGCTGCTGCGGCTGCGTGCGGGAATCGTGACAGAACACATTTCCTTCTGTAAATCCTAAATATACACAACACCTCAATTCTGACTGAATTGTAGGTGTCAAACCTATACGTGACAGTACATGTGAAATATTTAATTGAACAAAAAGTTCAATAGTGGTGCCGTGGTATTTTGGTCTTTCTTTCTTTAATTTTTTAAAAATATAAGGAGTTGGATTTCAAGGGTGGGGTCAGTGAGTGACCCTACCTAATTTTGGGTGGAGAATCCATTTTTTTGTAATGAAATTTATGGTTTTCCTACTCCTTCTTAGGTTAATTTTATTATTATTATTATTATGTCATTTCTTTCACTTTTTCAGCTTGCTCTGCAATTCTAGCAAGCTGACAATACCACTAAAAGATAATCCTTGAGAAAACTGCCTTTTGAACATTGCTCTCAAATGTTACCTTAGCACTCCATGGGAAACTGTTGGTTGATGGCACATTGGGTGCTAGGTGGCATTATGGGGGAAAAAATTTTTTTCCTGAGTCTAGCCACTTCTCTATTTTATTAAATCTTCCCATCCTCCTGATTGGTCTTTCCATTTTGTGTCTGGACAGACTCCAGATTTGCCATGGGCAGCTGGGCCCTCATAGGTGCCCACTGTTCCCATTTCAGTATTTGTTCAGGAGAGGGGGGTGAGGGGAAGTTGGTCTCATTTGCTGGAATCCCCAACAAAAATTTGACCCGTTTCCATAAAGAACGCAATATTTTACTAGATTGACCGGGGGGTTTTTTTTTGACCATCTGGCGCACTTGTCTCAATTTGGCGTCCAAATTTCCTTGTCCAGATTTTGCTTTTTTGAATGGTTGGTCAGTCAAATCCTAGATTTACTAGTGCAATGATTTATCTTGACTATACCAATTGCAACCAGCATATCTGAGTTAATTAAATTGGTGGAATTCCCAGTTCAATCATACTGCTCACCTGATTCTGGTATAGTAGTTGAACCTCTGGGTGCCCCTCTGAGTAAGTCATGAAGGAGTTCCTCATGCTGTTTCAAACCAGATGATATTGTCTCTTGCGCACTAGGGGATTCTGTCTCTCCAGGAAGAATGGGCTTGTCTTGAAAGGCTGTAGGAGGTTGGGAAGTATGGGAAATTCAGCCTTAAATGATCAAGAATCAATGTTCACAAGTTGTCTAAGGATAAAATAAGTGGTGAGTGTTTTCAATAGCATTTTTTGACTGTGAGAGTGAATGAACAGATAACTTGACCAATATATTGTTATGGGGAATGAAAAGATAGAGGATGATGATAAATGTGAGATAACAGCATTTCTTATTTATATTCCTAGCCTCCTCCTTCACCATTTCTAAAATCTAAATATTTTACCACTGAGCCTTTGTCTTTACAATTCCTTTCAAACTAATACATCATCCCTTAGGCCCTGTTTTTTACACCAAAAGCATCCTATGCTTGGCGTTTGGCATCCACTTGTGAAAATTTCTGAAATGATGCTTTTTGAAGTTTTTACATAACGCATAGGCAGAATAATGTTGTAATATCATATCCAAAATCCATCCCTGCACATTCCACCATCAGTTTTTCTCTTTTCCTCATCTTGGCTAAGGGAAAATAACTACTGGTTCCAGCAAACCAAATTAATTGTCTTGCCTGGATAGCCAAAATTTGCTGAAACATTTTCCAAAATAACCACATTCCCCTACAAATATCCTGCTGAATTTCCCTTTTTTTTGCAGGTTCTGGTTATATTTGCATCATTACTGGACAGAGGTTGCCACCTTATATTGCTGGAAAGTGCTTACTAGGGTAACAGGGAATACTGGATGCTTTCTTGATAATTCTTCACTCAAGAATACTTCTAAAGAATTTTTGCTTTTCATCTTCTTCATAACAAATGGTCCAACAAATTCTGCTTGAAACTTTATTTTACCTGCTCAATTTTTGAAGTTGGCATTAAATATCAAGATCTGATCTCCTATTTGAAATTCAGGTTCTCTGGTGATTTGTCCCATCTGTTTTTGTTTTATTCTGCTACTTCTTCTACACATTTAAGAGCATGATTATTTTCCAGGTAGATGTGGTATGAATGATGGCTAAGTTTTGGTTCAAGTTATTCCTAGAGAGTTTTGTAATCCATCCCCTTTCTAGTATTTAAGGGGCTTCCTTGATAGGAGAGTGTTTACTGCTATTGAAGAA